>SZWC01009479.1:27479-56476 GCA_023375785.1 Penium margaritaceum
CCCACACACCTTAGAAGCCAGGCCTAGGACTATATGTACCAGGCTCATTCCTCATTCTAATTACACAATCTGGCCTTAGATGCTCCTCACAGAGTTGTCCAACTAAGGAACAGTATAAAGAAGACACTGGTTGGTCTAAGCCCCAGGAGTTAGTCTTTGACTAGCACCTCGCGCGAAAGTGACCAAGTGTTAAGTGGACACAGTTGCTAGCAAGTGATTGCCTAGGAACTGCTCAGTGTGGAACCGTGATCCTGAGGGTGATATCTTCTCCTAGCTGAAATGCTAGGAGCGGACGGCAGGTGCTATTGTGTCGGCCCTGTTTTCTAGTCCGTTTGCCTCAGGCCGGTTGACAAAGGGTTATGGGCCCACACTGACCAGTTGTAAGGCACGCTTCGCTCAACTCTGGTACGCTCTCTCCAGGTGCACACGCCGGCTCCATCAACTCCATCAGCTCCATCAGCTTCATCAGCTCCAACGGCTTGGTCTGCACTTAGCACACAGGGACTAAGGACAAGCTCTGCCCTTGGAGGCACGACCCTTGTGTCCCAACCAGGACAAGCTCTGCCCTTGGTGGCAAGACCCTGGGTGTGTTGGTGTAGATATATTCTCTGTCTGCAGGTGAACATCGGCTGGAGGGGTAAGCAACGGATCTGCATCCTAAAACCGGTAGCAGACATCAGCTAACATCAGCCTACATGGGCCTCAACGCAGCAGAGACGTGGGAAGCAGACAAGGGCAACAAAAATGGTTGACCCATCGGGAGGAGTGGAGGCTGCCGCAGGGCAGTCCTCAAGCTCAACAGTGGCTACCACAGGGCAGACCACTGGAGCAAATGTGAGTGCCATGTCACTGCCGCAAGGTCTTGGACCCCTGGGAGGAATCCCCATTTTCGAGGGGATTGACTTCCCCCTTTGGAGATGGCAGTTTGAGCTGGCGATGAAAGTGCGCGGCTTCATCAAGCTACTGAAGGGAGAGGAGCAGGTTCCCGCGGAAGGCACATCTGAGCATGAGGCTTGGATGGATCGAAATGATATTGTAATGTCATTCCTCAGCAACGCGATAGCCAAGAAGTATGTTCCCATCATAGCCGGGTACACGCTGGCTTCCGAAGCTTACGACAAGCTCAAGCGCGTGCACCAATCCACCTCCCTCGCGAACAGACTATTCATCTTACAACGGCTGATCAGCATGCGGGTGAATGAGGGCGAATCAATCCCCGATTTCCTACAGGAGTATGAAGGACTCCTTGGCGAGGCTCGCCAGATGAACTACGACCTTGATGAGAACATGCAAGCCATGATCCTCCTCATGGCGCTACCGGAGAGCTGGGGTCCAATGATCACCGTCATGGGCGGCTGGAAGGAGGACGACCTGATGTACACGGCAGTGTCCTAGTACGTGCAAAACGAGGCCATGCGCCGCAGCGGAAGTGAGGCTAACTTCTCAGCCTATGCCGCACGCTATGGTGGCCGCGGGAGCAAAGGGTCAGTCTCTGGTCAGAAACGCGGCAGCGGAAGCGGTGGCGGCGGAGGCAACAATGGCGGCAAGGCTCCCAAGCGACAGGGTAACTGCCGCAACTGCGGCAAACCTGGGCACTGGGCAAGAGAGTGCAGGTCGCAAAAGAAGGAAGACGACGGAAGCGGTGGGAACAAAGGCAACAAAAAGGGTGGAAAAGAAGCCACCAACATGATGGCACAGAGCACGCCTCCAGCAAAAGGAGCGGCGCTGCTCAGGCCAGGAGCTTTTGGGCTCGACTCCGGCACCGATCATCACTCCAGCAACGACCAGGCTGGATTTTTCTCCATCGGCCCCACCGATCGGCGGTTCAGATGTGCAAACGGCGGTGTCGTCAACGCAAAGGGCATGGGAGACAAGGTGGTGAGCATCATCTTAATGGTGCAGAGAACGATCTACGGCTACGTGACGTGGTCTACATGCCCTCCTTTGCGGCAAACCTTCTGTCCGTGTCAAAGATAACGGACAACGACATGACAGTGGTGTTCACACAGAAGAAGGCGGTCATCGCCAGGAATGAGGACATCAAGGTCCTCTATGCCAACAAAGATCTCGTGGCACAGGTTCCAAGGGTTGACGGACTCTACGTATTGCAGACAACGGCAGCAAAGACCTCGGAGGACGAGGGTCATGCGGGTGCAGCGGAGGCAGTGGTCTCGGCACCAACACAGGAGAGCACACCAACAAGAACTAAAAAAGCATCCTCTGTCGCAAAGGACGAAGACACTGATCTGTGGCACAGACGTTTTGTGCACGTTGCAAACAGCACGCTCCAAGTCATTCAGCAACAACAGCTGGTCCGTGGCATGGATGGTTGCAAGAAGGATGCGGTTGAGTGTGGCAGCCTGTGTGAACCTTGCCTCCAAGGCAAGACCAAGCGAACTCGCTTTGAGCGCAATGGTCGCCGCGCAGAATCAGCCCTTGACCTGATTCACACCGACGTGTGCGGACCCTTTCGCACGGCATCAAACGGTGGTAGCAAGTATTTTCTGACCTTCATAGACGACCACAGCCGCAAGGTGTGGATCTTCTTCCTCAAAACAAAGGGAGAGGTCAGAGAAAAGTTGCAGGAGTTTGTCGCCATGGTGGAGCGGCAGACCGGAAAGAGAGTCAAAGGGATGCGGAGCGACAACGGCGGAGAGTACAAGGCATGCAAGGGCTGGTTGCGGCAACATGGGATCAACCACCAGCCCACAATGCCTTACACGCCGCAGAGCAATGGTGTTGCCGAATGGATGAATCAGACCATCCTCGGCATGGTGCGTAGCATGCTCTTCGATGCAAAGCTTCCACTTCGGTTCTGGGCAGAAGCGGCAAGAACAGCATGCTATCTCGTCAACCTGACTCCTGCGGCTGCTCTGGGCAGGCGCGGAAAGAAGAAGGGAAAGCAACAGATGACACCACAAGAAGTTTGGTCAGGGAAGAAGCCGGACGCATCACACGTGAAAGTATTCGGCTGCACCGCATGGGCAAAGGTCCAGGCGGGTGAGGGTGCCGGCAAGCTGGATTCAAGAGCACGAAAGTGCGTTATGGTGGGCTATGAGACGGCCCACAAGACATATCGCTTGTGGGACCTGGCAGGAAGAAGACTCATCACCAGCCGGGATGTCACCTTTGACGAGAGGAAACCAGGCAAGGAAGAGATGCTTGATCCCACGGAAGCTCCAAAACAGGGAGAGTGGTTGGTGCTGCTAGAGTCAGGAGATCAAGCTCCTGAAAACTGGCAAGTGGTGCCAGTGCTGCAGGCCGTGAAGAAGAGTGGTGTGCCAGAGGGAGCGGCTGCGCAGGCTGACGCAGCGGCGAGCTCCGACACAGAGTCGGAGACGTCCGAGGCCTCTGAGACCAGCTCAGAGGCCAGTGGCTCTTCAAAAGAGGAAAATTCAACTACAGGGCAGCCAACACCACAGGAGCAACAGCATGGCAAACATCCACCAGCAATGCAACGTCGCAGCACACGACAAAGAAAACAAACTCCAAAGTACGACGCTGAAACTGGAAGCTGGACTGGACTGAGCTGGTCCTGTTTGGCTCAGGGAGAGCCGCTCACTGTGGCTGAAGCGCTGGCAAGGCCCGATGCGGCCAANGAGTCGGAGACGTCCGAGGCCTCTGAGACCAGCTCGGAGGCCAGTGGCTCTTCAAAAGAGGAAAATTCAACTCCAGGGCAGCCAACACCACAGGAGCAACAGCATGGCAAACATCCACCAGCAATGCAACGTCGCAGCACACGACAAAGAAAACAAACTCCAAAGTACGACGCTGACACTGGAAGCTGGACTGGACTGAGCTGGTCCTGTTTGGCTCAGGGAGAGCCGCTCACTGTGGCTGAAGCGCTGGCAAGGCCCGATGCGGCCAAGTGGAAGGAGGCGGTGGACAGCGAGCTTGAGTCCATCGAAGAAAATGGCACATGGGTGCTGGTGGACAGACCCGCTAACGCTCACGTGGTGGGCTCAAAGTGGGTGCTCAGGTTGAAGCGGAAGCAAGATGATAGCATCGACAAGTACAAGGCAAGGGTCGTGGCGAAAGGGTTCTCACAGCGCGCAGGTTCTGAGTACGATGAGACCTTCGCACCGGTCGTCACGTTTGCCTCCNCCGTTGGAAGCCTCATGTATGCAATGGTGGGAACACGACCTGACATTGCTTTTGCAGTGGGTCAGGTGAGCAGGTTTGTGGCCAACCCTGGGCCAAAACATTGGCAAGTCGTGAAGCGGATTTTTCGCTACCTCAAAAAGACTCGGCACGTCGGACTCCGGTTTGGAGGTCTGGAAGGATCAGACTTGCTGCGGCTGACATGCTACACCGACGCGGACTGGGGAGGACGGATTGATGACAGGAAGTCCACCTCAGGGTTTGTTTGTCTTCTCAACGGTGGTGCGGTCTCGTGGGCAAGCAGGAAGCAGGACTGCGTCTCGCTTTCTACTGNCTCACTGTGGCTGAAGCGCTGGCAAGGCCCGATGCGGCCAAGTGGAAGGAGGCGGTGGACAGCGAGCTTGAGTCCATCGAAGAAAATGGCACATGGGTGCTGGTGGACAGACCCGCTAACGCTCACGTGGTGGGCTCAAAGTGGGTGCTCAGGTTGAAGCGGAAGCAAGATGATAGCATCGACAAGTACAAGGCAAGGGTCGTGGCAAAAGGGTTCTCACGGCGCGCAGGTTCTGAGTACGATCAGACCTTCGCACCGGTCGTCACGTTTGCCTCCATCAGGTCCCTACTTGCTGTCGCTACCGCCAAAGACCTTGAGATCCACCAGATGGATGTGAAGACAGCCTTCCTTTATGGGAAGCTCGACAAGGAGGTGCTAATGGAGGTACCAGAAGGTGTCAAAGCACCCGAGGGTAAGGTGTGCAAGCTNATTGGCAAGTCGTGAAGCGGATTTTTCGCTACCTCAAAAAGACTCGGCACGTCGGACTCCGGTTTGGAGGTCTAGAAGGATCAGACTTGCTGCGGCTGACATGCTACACTGACGCGGACTGGGGAGGACGGATTGATGACAGGAAGTCCACCTCAGGGTTTGTTTGTCTTCTCAACGGTGGTGCGGTCTCGTGGGCAAGCAGGAAGCAGGACTGCGTCTCGCTTTCTACTGCTGAGGCGGAGTTCATTGCACTCTCCGAAGTGTGCAAGGAAACACAGTGGCTTCGCAGTTTGCTTGATGAGATCAAGGCACCACAAGAGGAGGCAATGGTCATCCGCATCGACAACCAAATGGCAGAGGACGACATGATCTCCCGGCGTACAAAGCACATCGATATTCGGTACCACTACTCACGTGACCTTATCGCCAAGGGTGTCGTGGAACTGGAGCACGTCGCAACCAAGAAAATGCTTGCGGACTTCTTGACAAAGCCGCTAGACAGTGATTTGCATGTTGCAGGTGCTCGAGGAGTCAGCATGGTGGATGCAAGGGATGAGAACTAAAGACCAACAAAAAAAAAAACAAAAAAGACTGACATGCACAAACACAACCTAGAGCTACAGGTTCATGCCGAAGAAAACTACCACAGCAGGTGGCCTACGGTGCAAGGGAGAGATTTTCGTTCTTCTATGCCCCATGGCCACTGCTATGGGTTGACGGACAGGTTGGGCATGCACTGCTCCCTTGGAGTAAGTCCCCCAAACCTTGTTCGTGGTGCAAGTCCAGGCGAGACACCAGAAGTGTAGCGCAACGGATAGCATGTTGGACTTAGGGACAACAGGTCCTGCGATCGAGCCTTGATGTGCGCAGGAGGTTTTTTGACCTTCTAGCACAGGGGAAGTTTGTTAGACATTTCTCCATGCATGAGGAGAGTGCGCCAGTTGGCGGTCAGTGGATGCGCCAATTGGCGGACTGGTGAGGTGGTGTGGAGTGACCACCCCAAAAGTGTCACTACCCACACACCTTAGAAGCCAGGCCTAGGACTATATGTACCAGGCTCATTCCTCATTCTAATTATACAATCTGGCCTTAGATGCTCCTCACAGAGTTGTCCAACTAAGGAACAGTATAAAGAAGACACTGGTTGGTCTAAGCCCCAGGNAGTGTGGAACCGTGATCCTGAGGGTGATATCTTCTCCTAGCTGAAATGCTAGGAGCGGACGGCAGGTGCTATTGTGTCGGCCCTGTTTTCTAGTCCGTTTGCCTCAGGCCGGTTGACACTAATTGAGCTACAACATAATTGCGGTATGATGTCATTCTTGTTTTGTTTACATTTTCAATGTCTTCACCAGGCCTTTTAGAATTGGAGTCAAACTCTCAATGACAGGTAATGGATGGCAATGTACTATGTCATTACCCAACAGACATCAAACGTTCGGAATCCCCTTTCCATACGGGAGAAATTCGAATAGGCATAAATTATCCATTGTACCATTTTTTCATGGGTGGCTAAATGCATAGGAGGAAAGCAAACGTATAAGAGTACAAATTTATTGAACTACGCTTTTGACAAGGACGCAGACCGGGTTATTGCAACTTCTACCCCATTAATCGTTTTTTTTTATACACATATATTTTACTTGTCAAACTTTTTCAAGCACCAACTTTCACCAAATTCAAACATACCACCTAAACAACGCATGAAGTTATCTGTCAAATTAAACTTACTAATCCATTGTTTTTTCCCCTTTTTAACTTGGGTCCACCCACATGTATACGTGTTTCATGTGGTCGGTTTTCCCTATGTATCGCAAATGCCCAGTCTGTCATTTACGACTCCGGTCTATCACACAAGCCTCGTTGAGTATTCAATCCCAAGAAGTCAAGATTGCGCCATGTGGATAAGCGGACCTTGCAAGTTGGTGGTTAGATGTTTTGACCAACGGAAAAGATTTTGTGCGGCCCAATGTGGCAGAGTGGTGTGAACGAAAAATGGTCAATCGTTTGAACTTGTAGTTCGAAAGGACATACCCTAATCGTATAGTTAGTTTCATAACAAAACAACTAAGATAGCTCAATCTTCAAGATAAACGTTGAACACCCCCTTCAAGTCGAAAGTATATGTACACCCTAAATAATTAAAAAGTGTTGTAAAAACTCATTGAAAGATTTTATGCCTGAGGTCGGTTGTTGAAATCGATGATCACTTGGATAGTTGAGAATTGCTATCTGAATGCTTTGTTCTACAGGGCACTTACGTCAATCAACACCAAGGTTCACGGTAATTGCATGGAGGGGTGGGCAGAACATGATTACTAAGGTATAAAATTGTTATTGATACTAAAGATATCACCTATGTTGATTTTTAAGTATTTATATTGACTCAATATTGATATGAACGTGGATGTTGACTTCAAATTTTGTGGAGTCAATATCAATATTGACCTCCCCATCAATGTCGGCGTTCAAGACAATTTTGCACGTGATAATGTCGATCTCAACTTTGACATTGATTGCAACATCAAAACATCAAGGAGAATAATGACACCATAATATCGATATTGATTTTGAGGGAAAAACAATAAATATTGACATTGAAAAAGACCAATGTGGATACCGATTTTCCCATATCGATATTGGTATTATAATCAGCATTGATGTTGAGCAAGAGATGTTGGCAAATTCAAGTCAACGTTTTTCAAACATTTACTAAGAAGTTTAAAACAGTTTGTTGTGTTGCACTAATTGTTTGATCTTTAATTGAATAACATACCACTGATGAATCTTCACGAATTCACAAGTAATGTCAGACACATCACCATCAACCCATGGAATGCGCACAACCTTGAATATGTTTCAAGCTATGAATAGTTGGGGTAAACAACTTGCTTAACTCTCTGCTAGTGCTGTTATGATATGAAGATACACGCTCATACAAGCATTGACAGGTCACCATTCACTTGTTGTGTGTCATTGGCATATAAGAAAGGCTTGTGTGTACCACAAACCTAACAATGGGAGGAGTACACTCAACCACCAGACACATGCACATGCATACTAGCATGATGAGGATATGACAAATGCACAAACAGGGATACAAACCGAGACAATCATATAGATGCATTGTATCCTTCTCACATTCACAAAAGGTTGTAACACTTTTCAACCTCTCTCATAAAAACACAATCTAGCCCAGCCTCTCAAACTATATGAAACAAGTAGAAACTACAAACTGCATCAAAACATACACCTCGGAAGAAGTCTGATCATATCTGGATGCAGGGTATCAATTCAAACTATACAGAACCATCTTCTTCCTTACACAAATTATTGTACACAAATTGGTCACACGGTATCAAAGAATGCATAACTAGATTCTCTGGCTTACTAGGAGCGAGAAAAAAGTAATGTGGTTGTTGTAGAAATAACCACAAGGAAATGTCAACAGGTCCCTCCTGGTCCATTCGTTTCCAAATGGACCCCACTAGTTGAGAGGGTCAACTAGACACCAGGAACAATATGTATTGCTTATGTTATGTAGAAAGAAAACACACCTAAAAAATGCATTACAAACTTACAATTGCACCTCATACCACTTTCAATCATGGTGTTTTAGAAAGCTGCAAGAGGACCTTTGAAAAGGAATCAACAGCTCTGGTCTTCCTAGTTGAACTCCATAACTACTTTTATACACATGTACTTCAAGAAACAACACGCACCAATTTCAACTTATTGACAAGGATGCTAACCTTGGAACTTCTGCGCACAAAGCAAGCACAAGACTACATATTAGAAGAGTATGGACAACATAACATGTGCTGGTATAAGTGATTCAAAATAGTACGGGCCATCATGCCTGATGTACGTGAAAACAAAACTAAAAAGAAAGGAAAGTAAGACAAATCTTTGCTAGGCTTGAGCATACACATAAAGTGCCACCGCAATAAGTCACTTAATTATATCAGTGAAGTCCGAAGTTCCCCATTTCATCGTATTAAGGTGTTGAGCTTACTTATAGGAAACTAGGCAAACGTCGAGCATTTTATTATAGGTTAATATTTCGTCGTTCGTCAGCTTCTAGGTAGAATTCAAGATTCTTCCAACCCGTGCACGTGCTTTTGCCAGTGTCAATGTTTATACTTAACACACACATGCATTCTTAGCTTTAATATGGTTGCGTAACTAACATGGTTGTTGTGCGACTTACCATTACTTTAGTGTTTATAGTATAAGTTTCTTTCTCACATGTAAAATCATTGAACATTGTGCAAACATACGTGTATTCATTTTCCTCTTGGAAATGAATATAGATATGAATCTTTCACATATCGTTTCCCTTGCTTGCATGAAGAGCTTGTACTTTTTCATCTTCATAAGCATATCCGTTGCCCAAGCATACACGTTGTACTCAATAGGAGGTGACATTCTTTCATGCATGAAAGAATGTCACCTCCTGTCGAGTACAACATGTAACTTATGCTACCTGCAATCATTTTTGTCAATTATTACTTCAAGCAGAACACATATGAATCCCAAGTATGACAAGGCTGAGTGATCCAAAGCCCAACACATATGTAACGTTCATTATTACCCATAACCCAATTGTGTGGCCGCGAGGTTTTGAATTTTTCCGTGGATATCAACAAACTTTTAGTTTCGTGTTAAAAAAAGAAGCTTAAGGACCTATTGTTAAACAACATGCTACAAGCCAATATAGCAACAAAAATCCGGCTACAACAGCCCTCACCTGGACTTTTGTTAGTAACAAAAACTCAATGGGAGGATATTTCATTTGTGTTATTCACTATAATACATCGTGGTAAAAACCATAAGTGATATAAATCCCCATAAACCTATTTGCTTTCACGTCGATACCTTGAAGTAGGCAAGGGGATATTGTGAGCTGAACATGCACGTTTTCTTTATGTCATTGTAACTGGCATGGATGACATTGATTTTGGTGATTCTGGAAAGGGAGATGTATTATTGTTGTATAATGCCTCGGGTGACAAATGATATCCCATGGTATAAATGAACACATCGATTACCGTGAATCTATGTGACACAACAAATACCATTTCATATCACGACCCAAGAAACAATTTCCCAATCTACAATTCCAACACTCGTGTAAACTAGCTGTTGGATGTACATAAACAATTGGAATCCATCATTAAAACAAACACATGGAAATTGATGTTGTGAAACACCACATTACATTTTTTTGGTTATAAAAAGGAGTTGACTTGCATAGTAACAGGGTGCTTGATGCCCTTGCAAAATATGTCATACAACCTTATATTACAGAGTGAATGGTAAGTGGATGGGTTGTAAGCTTGTACTGTAATTCAACCAATGTTGTCTTATGTTGCACACGTATAAACCCCAATGCCATCACATTTACGTCTTGAATAAAATGAAGTGATCACGTACACCAATTTTGCTGGGTTTAAAGAGCATGGAAACAGTGTTGTGGTTCCTTTGACACACTTCCACAAAGGAAAGCGGTCATACGTGTATTTGCAAAGATTATAAAGTAAACAAAGATAGAAAGGCCACAACATTTTGGCGTAATTTAGTCAATCAGTGCGTGTTTGTACATCTATTGGAAATCATTTTAAAACAGGTGCAAAATTCCACCAAATGATTCCATTGAACTTTTTTCAATGTGAACTAGCTGCAGTGTTGCAAAATTTTCTTGTCAGCATGCAGGCTAAGATGGACCTATTGGAGGAGCAAAATTTCTTCCTCAAGTAAGAGCTTGCGAAGTTTCAAGTGAAAACATAAGTGGTAGTTGCCACTGCACTTAGAGCCGTGGCGGGCATTTGGAGCCCACTCAAGACAGAGTCGTTTGACCCATCGAAGAAGGGTGGGCTAGCTCCACACGCTTGAATACTTGGATTAGAGTTGTACTTCATTGCCATTTGCATGGATGCATCAAGGTATGAGGAGCACTGCAACCATGCTGTGACCCTTTTGAGAGGGGCATCATTGGATTGATGGGCTTATGTGATGCAATCCAATCCACGTGATTATGGAGCAGTAGTTTTCACCGGCATTACTGTCGCAATTGGTATCTCAACCCCACCAGCTCCAACATGTAGCAGTGGCAAGCTGAGTATGAGATGGCCAACCTCGCGAAAAGGAGTTTATAGATTCAACCATAGAGTGCTTCACCCTGGGTGATGTGATGAACAATGCATGCACAATAATGTGGCGGCTTGCCAAACGGCCAGCTTCATTGACTACACCCACAATTCTTGTGAGATCATTTCCAACTCTGGCTTTGACTCCCATATTTTTGTTGCCACTACACCAATGGTCCCAGGAGTGACACCCACATTGTGATAGTGACGCAGAACCCCAATGACATCTTAGCGAGACTGATTGTAATAGTAGAGCGATACAAATTGCACGTGGAATTGGCTCTTGTTATCAGCCACAACTCTTTCATACATGGTTACAGCATGTGGGCCGATATTGACGACATGCGTATCAAGACTGGAGTGTTGCAACAACTCAAGTGCTTTGACTATGGAAAGCCTAGCCACATTAGGCGTGATTGCCACAGTCCAATGAAAGGAAACGGAATGGGTAAACGGCAAGGGAAATGGAATCAAGCCACAAAGAAGTAGAGAAGGCAACAAAGGATTTGGGAAACAAGGTTAGTCGAGTGTCTATGGCATAACAATTGGCACCTCTCAACCCAAACCACCACTTGACCCCCCGTCCAAACACATTGTAGCATCTAAAGGGGTTTCTAGGGTAAAGGTATGGAGTATGCGAGGGAGCAGTTTGCACTTCTCTTTGAAGCATGAGTGAACAATATCAAGGAGAAGTTGGGGAGTCTATTAGATTGTTACACAAGCCACATTTTTGTGAGAACGGAGTGTGCATGGAAGTAGGGCATTGCTCTCACTAGCACGAAGTGGACGGCTAACTAAATGTACCTAGCTTGTCCCCTCTCCATTTATGTGGGGAATCTTACCACGACAACTGTATACCCAGTGTGCACAATGAAGGATTACAATGCGATCATTGGTCAAGACTTCCTCCACAAGTATATTACCATCCTTTACCTATGTGGTGTAAGGAAGAGGCCATGGAGGAGGAAAATTGCATGAAGCGTTGTAGTATCCAATGCTTCACAAGGAGGAATTGGTGCACATAATGTTAAAATTGGTGCAATTTGAAAAGGGAGGAGTTTTTTATTGATATCTGTGCTCGACTCGAGGGACAATTTCAACGAACCTGAGGACATGGTTTCTGTTCTGGTGCATGGGGCGACTTGTGAGTAGTGGGGGATCCAAGGCAACTTTGTCATGATACCTAAGAGGCATTGGAAGGTGTGTATGAAACTGAGGACGTGTTCCCCAACACCCTCCAGTTAGGTCTGCCACCCAAGTGAGACGTGGACCATCGCATCGGTCTCGAACCTTGAGCGCGCCCACTTATTGTTACAACATACCGAATGAGCGATGCATGTTTACAAGAGCCAAAGAAGTAGGTGACTAAGAAAGGCTTCATCCCTCCATCCTTGTTTGTGTATGCTGCACTTGTCTCATTGTGCAAAAAAACACATGGGAGATGCACATGTGCTTGGACTACTGAGTGTTGAACAATTTGACTAACAAGAACCGGTACCCGCTTCCACAAGCCGAGAAGCTCTTCGGTCAGCTTCATGTGGCTTGCTTCTTCACAAAGACTAACCTTCAATCTGGCTACCATCAAATCCCCATTGCAGCAGAAGATTATGAAAAGACGGCCTTCCTCAGTTGCTATGGTCCCTACAAGTTTCTCGCGATGCCTTCTGGGTTGACCAATGTGGCAACCACCTTCATGGCGGTGATGAAGAACATCCTCGGGCCGTACTTGGATGACTTAATGGTGGTTTACCTTGACAAAATCTTCGCATACACCAAGATGGTGGAGGCGCATGAAGAGCATGTTGATAATGTCGTCAAGACTTTGAGGAAATACATTTTTTTGGCAAAACTCTCTTAGCGTGAGCTTGTAGTGGAGCAACTTGAATTCCTTGGACAAATAATTGGTAGTGGAAAAATTGCCATAGATCCACACAATGTATCAAGTGTGTTAGAGTGGCCATGGTTTCATAAAGTGCACTATGTGAACATCTTCCTCAGGTGTTGCAACTACTACCCTACTCCTGACTAAATTCTGACACCAATTAACTCCTGGCAATTTTGGGACCGGTCCATACTTTTGTTTGGCCTCCCTCGTGAGCGATCGGAAAATACTTGTTAATACTTAAAAAAAAGCGGACACGTGCGGAATCCAGTGCCTTCGAATTTTTATCCGGTCTGAAAACTCGTATTGGCTAATAGCAGAACATGCATTGCGACGGAGGCGGGCGGGCGGGGGATGGGGGGGTTGCCCCTGCGATGTGCAGGCAGTGTCAGTCACCGGCGCACTGCTTGTGCAACAACAGGAAACAAAAGCGGGTGAACCACATGGCTAGATAAAAATAGAGGTGGGAAGGTGGGGAGGTGGGGAGAGGGGGGAGGGAGATGATGGGATGAAGTAGGGAAGGATGCGCTCTTCGCAATGGTTAAGTCATTAAAACACATGCAAACAACATGGCCAGTCCGCTAGAGTCCTAGATGCACCTTGTCGCCTGTCAGTTTAGATTCTTTGAGGAACCTTCCACGACCCACACATTTTTGTAATGCGATGAACTGCACGTTTTCGTAGCCACGTCTTGACCACGTTGACGTGATTGTCTCCTTCATGTCGTTTAGATGCATCCATGAGCCGAGCATCCACTGCATGTGATTTCATTTCATTTGCTTGAGCGGAAAACAAAACCTAGGGTTGTCTTTGGACTCCTTGGTTAACCACTAAGAAAATCTCTAAGTGATGTGGGCTTTGAAGGGGCGTTGGAGTCTCACATCCATGGGTTGCACCTTAGAGGTGCAACCCACGGGGATGAAGACATGGACAACGTAAGGAAATGTCTCGGTCAGCTACGCCTGTAGCGCAACAGTGCACTGCGGGAGCCACACATCGAGGAGCAAAATGCATGCTTCAGCTCCAGCTTCCTTGCCTAAGGCGGCACACCATTGCCGGTACCGAGGGTTCAAAATGTGGCAAAACTAGTCTCGTGTGGTGAGCTCATTTTCCCAATGGTTTTGGATTTGGGTCAAATGCCACCCAAGCACCTTGGCCGCTCTTGCCGGGTGGTTGCTAGGTAGCACGAAGTTTGTTGTCCCGGCAAAGACAAACTGCACAACAATGGAATGCAACCCACATTGGAGAGGGCTCCAAATGAATGTAAAACTGTAGCATATGTTTGGGAATGGAGAGTCTTGTCTACATTGGCAAGATGTCCCCATCCATTGAGGATGCCATCACAGCAGCGAACTGATGTTTGTTGTCCGTGTCCACAATGGCGACGTCCTTTAATGCCAATGGGAGCCCATGTCTTGCCGAGGGAAGGAACCACCATCACGCTGGTGTGGTTGGCGTTCACAACAAAAGCGTATAACATCTTGTACGCACAGATGATGCCCGCAAGCCGCACCACGAGTTTGTGATACCGGATCTCCGAATTGATGGGTATCTTTTGCGAGGTTGTTGTTCTTGTGTACCATGACCAGCTGAGATCCTTCTCCGCAAATGCGTGAACCCACGTCTTCCCGAACAAGATCACGTCGCCGTTCTCATGTAACTCTTTGGGACAGTAATCTTCAACGATGTCGCGTAGCACGGTTTGGGACGCTAAGGAGTAGATTGGAACGCCCATGGAGCGTAGATGTGTCAACTCGCTGATGGCGGCCTCCGTGACATTGGGTTGCCTGTCACGAAAGCCGCGACGACCCCGCATGCTCGTGGGAGGGACACGTGTGGAGCGCCATCGAGAATGGGCTCAAGGAGTGCCTTGCACACTGCCTCAAGGATGTGTGGGAGTGGCATCATGGTTCCACGAGAATACCACCCATAGACAGTGCTCAGTGCAAGGTTGTCATAGGGTGACATACCGCTTGGGCCTTGCCACACGCATTGGATACGGGAGATGGCTGCGTTGATGATGAAGCTCTTCCTCACCCCCTCGTCGATGTGGTGAAAATTCCTTCTTTCGATCTAGTTGGTGTACACAAAACGTTTCAAGGTGGTGGATGGCGAGGATGGAGAACAGTTGACATCAATCACAATGGGTCACGTTGCAGCACTAAGGATGTCCCCAATGGCGGGTCTCTTGCAAGGTCGTGCAACCGGACGCTTCTTGAGACGTGGATTACGAGGAGGGAGGCACTAGACGTCATAGTCAACATTCGCAAAACGCTCTTCACGGGAGATTCTGATGAAGTAGGTCGTAAGTGTATTAGCCACGGTGAAAGGTGTAGATGGGGATGCGGAACAGGGAGGTGGGTAGGACAACCCAACTCTTGAAGGTCTTGTACCCAATACATTGCCATGGCGTACGCACTGAGCGACGCAACTCTACCGAGGAGTGGGCTAGTGAGGCCCACACCTAGCATCGATGCGACACAGGAATGGGGAAAGGGGGACGATGCATTTTTCTTGCACGCCGCTCACCCGTCGATACAGGCAGCAAGCATGGCCTGTCGATTTAGCTTCTCAAGTTCGGGTGTCCAAAGTTGAGAGGCCAGCTCGTGACATTGAATGGAGTGAAGTTGGAACGGGCCGTTTTGATTAAAGGGGGCCGATGCCCGGCCTGCGTTCCTTGGTAGCGGCTCTAAATTCAAACATGGGTCATCAAAAAAGGAAAAAAAGAAAAAAAAATCAGCAAGGGTTTCCAGATTCAGGCGGCAATACAATACCTTGACAACAATGATTTAGAAGCTAAATAATTTCTTCATGGCCAAATTATGTCAAAAAGAGCTTTGATCAAATTGAATAGACCCACCATAACAACGATCGGATCCACTAGTCGAAGTCAAAGCTCGGCATGGCACATTTCATGAAATGAAAAACGAGGATCGTGAATACATGTCTTCTATCATTTGTTTTTTACTAAGGTGGTGGGATACCTTGGACAAAATCTATTCTGCTAGAAATGCATGTAGGCCTCTCATCCAACACGGTTAGAGTTACTAGTAGATGTAAGTGTGAAGCCGTCCAAGCTCCCTACCACGATTGTTCCGGTTTGTGCCAGTCAACCGTCTTTTTCCATTTGAATCCAAGCATTCAGAAAGACTTCAACTATGGTCTTTCATCGGATTGAAAAGATGCCCTAAAGCGGTTGCCAAGTGTAATGGTCTATCCCTTCTTTTTCATCGAATGTAAGGGTACTCCTAGAATGATTACAAGCACATAAAAATGCCATTGAACTCACTGTGCATCCTCTAAACCATTGAAACCAATATTCATTAGGATACCACAGGTTTATCCTTGGGCATGCGAGAGTGTCGGCACCACTTTCTAACCTCACTTGCAAGGATTGCAAGTGAGGCTGGAAACCTGGTAAACAAGAAGGCTCAAAGGCTTGCCTTGTTGACCTACACACTGGCTTTGCACTTGGCGGACATTGGCCAAGAGTTTGAAATGGTGACAGATGAATCAAGCCTGCCCATTGGTGGCATACTTTTGTAGTATTTTGGCAAGGGGTCGAAGCCCGTTGCCTACTACTTGTGCAAGTTGTGTGGGGCAGAGATGAAGTATGACATCCACGACAAAGAGATACTTGCCTTGGTCTGTGCATACAAGAACTAAAAGTGCTATCGCGACGTGCTCGAAACATAGACACCTATGGTGGTGCAACGGACTCTTCCACCTTCTATGCTGGTCCATGACAGGTTCCACATATACAAGACCAAGGTCTACCATGATCCATCAAAGAAGTTCCCTAGCCACGACTCCAAGCCTCCCCCTCCAAAGGTTCTCCAATGCAAGCAAGAGTTTGAGGCCATCATTGGCCACCTTTGTCATGGCCAACAATGGGAATACCTTGTCAAGTGGAATGGCTAGCTTCAACATTGCCGGGGTGAATGCCATCCCCTAGGAATACAAAGAGCAAACCGGGACGGCTCGCTCCTAAGGGAGGAGGTAATGTAAGCTGGTCAGTGCCGACAACACTGATCACGGCTTAAGGCTTCCTTGAATAATTTATCTGACTGTGGGTTTGAAATCCAAAGGAAAAACCGTGTAAGATAGATCCAATAATGGGGCCAAGCCATTGAAAATTGAAGAAGTTACGTCTGGCCAATTGGTTGGACCGGTCAAGGGGAAAACAGGTGACCAGAAACGGTCCGCGAGGACTAGGGCTCAACCCTCGGAAGACCCCACCAAGCCAAAGCACTTTGTGGAGCCCTTTTTTCAACGAACCAATGGCCACTGAGGGCCCACGGTGCTTTGGAATGAAACCCTCATGTGTTGTTGCCATAAAAGGTGTGTCGGTTGGCTGGCACCACCGCTTATGGTGTTTTGAGTGCCAGATTACAGTGGTTCACAGAAGTGGCCACATCTTGATTGTTCCTTTGTATAATAACATGTTTATTGGTACGTTAGAAAGCCAGGAGGATGAGCTACTTAATTTTGAAATAATAATGCTTGTTTTTGCCCCGTATCACTTATAGCTCAATGACCTTTGGTCAGCTATGATGTGTCATCATGTACATGTAGTCTTGTATGTTGACACTTGAAGAGCAAGTATAGTTTACTCCCACTATGCCATACATATTCTTGTGCTCCTCCAAGACAATCCTAAGCTTCCTCATAATCACAAAGGTGTGTATTAGCCTCCCCCTGATCACCGTTGCTACCCATTGGTGCCTGCGCCCTCTAGTTGAGACTAGCACACCACATCCGGTCTACACCTTCTCAGTAACAAACTTTAGTGGTAGTGTACTTATTACATTGTACAGGGTCCAAGTGTTGGAGATAACACATGTAGAACTAGATGGATGACCTTGGAGTGGGTCTTAGGTGCTTGGTGGTAGGCTGTATGTGTTAAAGACCAAAGACATAAGACGATGACTGCGCGCTAGGGAAGCAAACTTGTTTGGATGGACTTGGCCACGTACGTAGCAACAAGGCCCCCTTACTTTGCCAAATCAAGTGGATTATCACTTGAGGTGGCTAGGTGGTTACATAACCACCTAGGTAGTTCCATAACCTCATGGTTAAGAGGTTGATGGTAGCTGATGGAAACTGAATGGTCACCTGGAATTTGTGGGCGTTTCTTGAATTTGAAGGCACTTGGAAGTTGAAAAGGCACTTAAAACTGATAGGTCAAGAGGGAGCTGAAGCTGACACCTAGAAAGAGGGCATGCGAGGAATGACGTTGATCAACCACCCTTGAGTTAGAAGTTGAAGGCTCACAAAATTCTCCAAGAAACCTAAAGCTCATCTTACATGATGATGAGGGAATGATTTGAGCTTTGCGATCATGATTCTCTCATAAGAATCTTTGTATCCCTTACAGAGTTGGGAACAAGATCCATGGCGGGATCTTATCATATGCTGGCCATTGAAACATGATGTTTCTCAACACCCCTCTCACTTGATGATGTTTGATTATGGTGGTTGTTGTAGTAGAGATGGAGCCCACAATTCAATGCCCCATCCCTTTCTCTCTTGACTCGCTTGAGATGGAAGGAGCTTATCGAATGATAATGGTGTTAGTAAAAGTCAACGGATACAATTGTAGGTGAAAAGAAAGTGGTGTAGTTTCTTATTGTTGATGTCGCTTGAGAGCTGACATTGACAATCTTTGCTGGACCTTTATTGGTCCTTGCTAATTTGTACATTTGTCTGGTGACCAAAAGGAAAAGTTTTCTCCTCGAAGTGGCCACTCGAGTATGCGCCGCAAAATTTGGGATCGTGGTGCCATTTGTTTTTGTTCGGTGTGAGTCTCCCTCTCGGATGTCCAAATTCTGCCAAATCCACAAATAGTGTTGTCTTGACAGTACTCAACAGTGAATGTGCAGAGTTAGGTCGATTCTGCTGACGATGTCGAGTGCACTGACATTGCTCGATGATGACTCACGCATGCCGCTCGATCACAGGAAACATCCTCCAATCTTGAATGTGATTGCCAATGCTTGGCCATGGTTTGTCCACACCGAGTGGTCAGCGCAGGCTGTTTGATCATCACCGTCCACCACACGTTGTCACTTGATGGTCCCTTCACCATCTAACCACTCCCCCCACTTGCTTTTGTTTGCGATGCCATGGCGTTTTCTTTCCTCTTCACTCCACGGCCAGGAAGGTTTTCCTTGAATACAAATGGGGCCACAAACCATGCCCAATCAGTCCACGTGGGTCTCGTTTGCACCCGTTTTGAATTTGAGGTAAAGAACGGCTTTGTTGTTCTCCAACCATTATAGAAACGATTAATTGTTGGTGGTTCCTACTCTAGAATCCAATGCCCATATGGAGAGTTCTTCATTGATGAGGTTATATGAGATGATCTTGTTTGCTTACAAAGTGCTAGAGATGGCAGGAATGTTCGCAACGTTTGGAAAGTATGGGATGGGAGATAAGAGTTGTATTCCTCTGGTGGGTGCGAACGGGTTGACGCCTACATGTTGAACGGGTAAAGGATGTATTGCAGGAGGATTGACCACCACAAGATGAGCCATTCTAATTGGATTTGGGTGTGGTGGATCTTCTCCTTGTGTGTATCATTACATCCGGGGTTTGATGCAAATATGAGCCTCATCCTGTAGCTGAGAGACCATGTATTGTGTCTCTTGCCTTGTTGTAGTCAGGTTATTTTGGGTTTGTTGTAATCACATAATCTCATGCTCTTTGTGCATGACTATCTCCTACAACGGCCAGTTGAACTCATTATGAGGTTGTTTAGTGTACGCCTACAAATAGAGGCATGGTATTTCCATTTACTTCATATGCTACGTTGCGAGTGTATATAGTTTTGCATACTAGTGCTCTTCACCATTTTCATTCCTTGCATGAATGCTCGTCTCTTTAGACGTTGGTAGTATTGTTCCATGGTACTTGTATTCCTTATGCCTATTGTTGTTTGTCACGGGCCGTCACCGTAATCTTATACCATGTCAAGAAAGTTGTAACACTTGTGGACGAAGGCATGCTTGGACACAAGATTTAGCACACATAGCTAACACCTATTCATATGTGATACATACATACGTCACATGTGAGGAAATAGGTACAGATATCCAAACATAAATAGCTGTCTCTCACACTAAGTTTGGAAACTAGACAAATGATAGATGTATTTGTTGTTTTTATACAACTTCAGCAGCACATTAAGGACTACAGACACGACTTTGACGTAACCAAACCTCATGATGTCCGTCTAAGATGTCTTCTTGTCGAGGAATCTCAATGATGATGTACTGTGTGCACTATTCAAGGTTTAAGTGCCGAGGGAAACGCTTACAAACCTAGATGGACAAGCTTGGAGTAGTGCATAATGGTAGGCTTATTGTGTTTACAACTAAAAGCAGAAGATGATGTCTATAGGCATGTAAAGGCATACTGAATTGGATGGATTGAGCCCCTTGAATGGAGATTAGGCTACCCTACTCTGCCACCTTAGGTGGACCATCACTTAAGGTGGCTAGGTGATTGCATAACCACCTAGATAGTTCCATGACCTCCTCGGTAGTTACATTACCACCGGTAGAGTTGAAGAGGCTGATTGGTGGCAATTGAATGAGGACCTAGAAGCTGTAAGTTGTCCTTGGAGTTGTCGACACCTGAAGGTTGAAGAGTCCTCTCTAACTTAGAAGTCACCAAGAAGTTGAAGTTGTAACATGGGAGGGGGACATGTGTGGAACGATGTCGACAAACCACCCCACTCGAAAGCTGAAAGGTCACATCTTTCTAAGGAAACTCAAAGGCCACACAACATGTTACGAGGACGCAAGGATCTAAGCCTTGCTTCTCACGATTGTCTCTTATCTTTGTAGCCCTTGTGGAGTAGAAAAAAGAACCTAGAGAGCGTCTTCGCCAAAATTCGTCCATTGAAACAGGGTGGTTTTCAACACTGATGAATAATGAAAAGAGTTTAAAGAGGTCAACATAAAATACAACGATACAATAAAGTTAGAGTAAAGGAATACTTTACCTTGCTATGATATGAAATAGGAGGTGGATGAGGACCAATGTGCCATGCATCTTTAACAAACCAACATGGACTAGAAGAAGCAAGATAACACTACATGATTGAGCAAAATTGGTACAAGAGAACTCGTGTCATTACCTCAAACATTTCTTGCCTTAAGTTGTTTTATGGCTAACCTATTATGCTCACAAACTGGTTGCTCGTGTGGTTGTGTCCAGAGTGAGGGGGTGCATTAAACAAGTAGATGTGTTATTGCCTTGAAATTTACCCAGTCCTTGATGCATTCCTATAACCAAATATGGGAAGCAGAGAGCTTGGGGGGGATTCCGAGCCAAAAGAGGATGGAGGAGTAAGGACGGTGTAAGCATATGCTTGAGTGTAAAGTCAATATGTCATTACCTTGACGGTTGGGAGAAACCCAGACAACTGATTTGGAACAGAATCATGCTTAGCTTGGACAGCCCAATTGGTAATGATAATTACGACAATTGCTTAGGTCCTTAAATAATTTGGTCCTTGTATTCTTAATGTGCCCTTGTTTACGAAATCGACTTTTCTTAGGCGTGCCACGACATGGCGTCAGCACAGGAGAAGCAAGGCATAGCAAAAAAATAATTTGTAATGTGAACAACACACCTATAAATGTGTTATTCTTCAGTGTGATCTTTTTTAATCAACAACATCATAAATGAGAAGCATGATGTCCTTCAAGTACATCAATGCAAGTTACATGTAATATCTTTTAAACAAACATATGTTGGGAACACTATCCATGAATGCAATCAGGTAGCCGACAACATATTTGTGTTTTTTGAAATTCCCATTGTTTCCTGCCTGTTTAGTTATCTTGAGAAGCTTCTATGTGAAACACTATTATAGTGTAAACTGAACATGTTATTGTGAGCATGAGAGGTACATGAGCATGAAACAGATTCAACAAGAAGACATTTTACGCATGATTATCATGTGAGAAGTGAGAAGGAGACTATATATCCTTTGTCATCAAAGGCTTTTAATGGGTAATACATATCCAAGCAAGATGCATATGACTGTGAGGACCCACATGGGTACTTGGGTGTTTAAGGTAGAGGGAGTCACCATGATAAAAGAAGAGAGGCCTCCCACCGAAGATCATGTAATCTTTATCCATACTAATAGGTTTAGGGGCCATAGGGAACAAGAGTGGAAACTTGCCTAACAGTCCTTTTCACCCTTATCGGTGGCCCACGACCATTAGACGACATAGGGGTGTGTGGAGGTGTGTAAAGGACCCATTTTCAAAGTTTCCTTCGTAAATCCATAAGAAGCCATGATGTTATTCTTGTGGAGTGAGCTTAGGACGCAAACAAAATGCAAAGAGAATAAGGCAGAAAACAGACGATGGTTGCATTACAACATGGATGTGCTCCATTCGTGGTGTGCATTCTGCTCTTTGAGTAATCATTAATCTTTTGTCGTTTTTATCATTAGTTATTAGATTTCACACACATATTCATAGGTTGTTTTGAACATTGATTCCAAGCTTGCCATTGTTAAGAGGTGCGATTACTGCGTTAGTGCTACGCTCCGATATGGTGAAGACGACACTGCAATCGGAGCACTGTACGGAAAGCTACGGATTTTACGGTGAATTTCCAGGTCCATGTCTATTGGGAATTCTCTCCTGCACATGCTAGATGAATTATGGCCACCAGCCCTGAAGCAGCCTAAAGGGCCTGGAGTGTAACATAGTGTGCTGTCATGCGGAAGGAGGTTGCACATGCCTCTACTTAGCTTTAGCAGGGAGGGGAGCTACCTACTATGCAACATTACATAGCTACCCTGGTCAGCAAGTCCTCTAGCTGACTTGACAGGAATCATGCACCCTGAGCATGAGGCCTACACTACATCACCAGCCACATGCATAGAGCCTGGGCCCTTCAACCTACATGGACCAATCTGGAACGAGCTTTAGGAGGCTCTTGATCGACAGACCTGATGCAGTAACATGGCAAGATCAACGGCCGTCAGAGGAAAGCTTGAAGAGAAAGCAACCTCTTTGAGAAACTTCACTTGAAGACCTGATGAAGCTTCCTCAAGGAGGAAGCTTCTCCTAAGAGCAACAGGGATTCCATTAGCAACTGTGACCTACAGGAAGCTTCACCTGAAAGGAAGCTTCCCCAATAGGCAGCAGGCCTGAACCACCTGAAGGAAGCTTCTCCTTCAGGTGGTCAACTTGCCAGGACATCAGGTATAAAAGGGGAAGCTCCTCTCAGTTAATATCCATCTCAGCATCTCAGTATTCTGCAAGCACTCAGCTCTGCTCAAGCCTCTGACTCTGGAGCCCAGACCAAGACTCTGCTGGAGATCCCTCCAAGGCCCATGTAAGCCTAGCAAGGCCTGCCAGCCTGGGTGGAGGCTGCCCTGGAGGCCGGTCAACCTGGAGACTGCGCCAAGACCCTTGCCACGACGGCCTGGAGGGCCTAGCAAGGCATTGCCCCTCTGCGGGCTAGGAGCTGTGTTAGCCTGGCTTGACTAGGATTTTCCATGTACCATACTTGTACTCTGTATCAATCAAGATTTCAGTCTAGATTCCCAACCCTTGCCCTCTTATTGTACATGTTGCACTGCTGATCAACCAAAGGACCTACGAGCAAGGGTCATAGCCCTTGCTGTCTGTCTCAATAAATCAACTTCCATCACTATCGCACAATATGTAAAATGCCAACTACTGTGATAAAAGGTTCCATTACAGGGATGACATTAGTTTGATAAAGTTTTATAGCACGTGTATTGACAATGCGAATCGTGGGATTACAAGACCACTAACATCATCCAAATCATTGCACACACAAATGTTCATTCACATACTTTAAGTGAGTCTAGTTGTGCCCTTGTTAAGAGTGGGGATGAAATGTTGAAGGTTGGGCATCCGATGCATGCATACTCACAAGCCAGTGCAATATGTATCGGTAGGTTTGTGGTGTGGCATCCACTGTGCTTCGTATCTCATTAAAACATTTCCCATCGTCATGCGATAGGCAAGAGTCAATAGGTGTAAGAAGACAATGCTCCACAACTCGCTTTATGACTAATGGTCAGCCTTGAACTTTTTAATGGCCGGAGTGGATGACCATACCTATTCATGTGCGGTACAAAGATTATTCATAAGCAAGATAAGTAGGCAACAAAAGACAGGATGTAAGACAACTAGGAAAACTACTATTGCGTATAACATTTGAAAGGAATTTCCTCTTCCATTTTTTTCCATCGTAATACGTTGAATATAGTGTGTGTTTGTTTGTTTTCCAAGAAACAACAAAAGTATCTGCAAATCGAAAGATAACTTGTCGTTCACGAGGACCTATAGGAAATGTGTAATCCACCTGTGTAGAACCTATAAGTGTGACATCAAAGAACACCGTAACCGATGGAGTGACCATGATGCGTTTTGAAATGCTTGAATCAATGAAAATGAAGTAAACGACTATTGGTACGATGATTGATGGTTTGAAGTTGTGTGTGAAACAAGAGGAGGTGGTGCTATGTTCATCATGGAAAGGGATGGTGCATTGAGACATGAATGATGTCATCAATATTTTAATTGAAACAAGATGAATACAAAACTAAACCAAGGCTTGCATTTAAGGCACTTGGTGTGTTATTTGAAGGTTGGATAATGAGATCATTGGCAAGTAGTTTTGGCCTTAGGTTTGGTTAATGTAGGACACATACTCATGCATGTATCATTTTTGGCACATCAATCAAGAGATCCACTAGATCCCAGCAGAATCATTCTTCCATATTGGGATATCCAACATCTTTCTTTCTTGTGTCGGAAGACAGTTAACCAATGCACTATAACATGGTTTCACATTTTTTTGCCATAATGTTTGACGCTATTGAGAGTTGAAGGAGAAGGAAGGGGATACGATGAGATGCTTGCATTGGATCATTGTTTAAGGCTAGATAACCCTGTTCAAAACAAGGGATAGTGTCGTGATGGCAACTATTTGTGATGTGTGTTGTAGTGGAACTTGAAGGGCCTTGTTCTGCGTGGATTTGAGTAATGACTAATGATTTGCATAATTGAGACCTTTTGTGAACACATTTATGGGACTTTTAGTACATCCCCATAAGCACTCAATGATTGTTAAAAATTCATATCCTTGTGATGCAACTTTGGCAAAGTTGGGATGCTTGTTTGTTTGTCCAGTATTGTCTTTATGATTGAGGTTTTCCTCTGATTGGGCTGGCTGAAATACTCATCTTGCCACCTCTTTAGATTTGTTTTTATGGAAAAACTTGTGAGAGGTCCCCTGTCCGTCCCCCCTCTCGATGTGGATTGTCTCCTGTTGGAATTCATAGTTAGTTGATGCCGTGTCACTTCCTGGTTGTTCGGAGCGACCTGTAGTGTGAGGACCCGCTTGTCGGATGCTCGTGTGATGAGGAAAAAGAATAACGTCAATATCCCGCAAACTAAAGTGTTAAGCAAAATTGATGGATGGAAGAATGTTTTCTTTTTTTGGTTTTTGATGCTTGTCACCAGAGATGCGAAGAAGAACCATCATAAAATACAATGACGAATCAGAATCATAGCTAGAGGGCAGTCGTGAGGATTGGCGATTGGCATCTCTACCCTATGTCTTGCTTTGCGATGCCAAGTGCAAAAAGTGGCAATATTTTTGGTGGGAGACGTCGGCCATGGATTGCACGTGTGATTCGTGGAATTTTGGTTATTGCGGTTGCGATAGTTACGAGCTTTGTTTGTCCAAACGTTAGGATTGACCTTGCATTTACGTAAAACTTTGCAACGCGTGCAAAAAAAACACAACAGTTGCCATCGAATAGCATTCCTGATCATTTTGTCGTTAGATTAGTATGTGTGATTGTGGATTCCAACAAAAGCGGGTCCTCGTATGTTTGCAGGTCAACACCAGACATGATAGTCTGAAGTGGACATTTCAATGTACCAATATTTGAATGAGGCACCTATCGTTGTTGTGATTTGAACGCGCCACTTCGTGTCTAGGTGATTCGCAAACCATGCGACTGTCATATGATTGCCCTTTTTTTATTTTCATGGGGTGAAGAATTTGTGAAACGCCTCATAAAATTGTGAATGGGTTGGGAAAATGATTTGTTTTCTAGTCATTAAGTCCACCTCCTCGATTGTGTGTGGCACCCCAGAAATGTTATAGGCTCTAATTGGTTGCCTTCATCTGCGTTAAACAATGTGTGATTGCATTACCTGATCCATTTCCAAAAACATGTATCAACCGTGGGATATCTTTATGAAAGCTCTGGAAAAATCTCTCAATGTTGTCAAGTACGTTACACATGCTATTCGACAGCGATTCACGCGTTTTGTTTGGAACATCATTTTGAGCGCCAAAGACGATCCACTTGACCCCGTCGATCTCGGTCTCAGGTGCCCGGTCTGCCGGCGGAACACGTGGCGTGCATTGACTGACGAAAGGGAACTTCCTGCCTGCTAATCGCTTCTTCCCGACGTCCGCGATGTTTGGATTCCCTTGTTTTGTCTAGGGCAAACGATCTTTCCCGCGCTGTCGAATGCCATGTTAGTGGGCCGGTCATGCTTTTCAGTTTGCCTGCCTTGCAATTAATAGAAAGACCTTCGCGAACCTTGAAGGTTGAACCAAGTAGGAGGTAAACCACTGCCGCCCGACAGCTGTTGCCCCCCCTAGGCCTTGGCTATGGGTCCAGGTGTTTACTTGTGCACCCCGCCAAGCGATGTCTTCAAGGCGGTGTGTCAGACCGCGGCTGACGCTCTCGTAGNGGGCCGGTCATGCTTTTCAGTTTGCCTGCCTTGCAATTAATAGAAAGACCTTCGCGAACCTTGAAGGTTGAACCAAGTAGGAGGTAAACCACTGCCGCCCGACAGCTGTTGCCCCCCCTAGGCCTTGGCTATGGGTCCAGGTGTTTACTTGTGCACCCCGCCAAGCGATGTCTTCAAGGCGGTGTGTCAGACCGCGGCTGACGCTCTCGTAGGTCTGACGATTGCCTGTCACAGTCACATCATGAACCATATGTCCGACATGGTCTATATTCTCCGCCAAGTCCGCCAACGTCATCGAGGTTTTCCTTTGTACTGCTCATGTTGTTTGGGTTTGAGGAGGTTTCCCCCCAATCGCGAACGAGGTCAGACTTTGGCAACACGCCAATCAATGGCGGAAGTCTCGTTCCTGCTGGATCCATAAAGCAGCACTCTGGCCTCTATTGGTACTTGGGGCAAGCAGGGCTGATAATTGTGTAGGGTTTCACTGGCAGCCTTGGGCGACCTGTCGAAACCGCTTCTACTCAACACCATTGTCCTGGGTTCTGCCGGGTCTGACCGAGCTCACGGCAAACGATGGAGCACAACACCGGTCTTGTGGCTGGCAGCCACAACCGGAACCAACTCGTTGTTATCCGGAAGGATCCGGACGCGGTATGTCTTATAGCCGACACCGCTTCGACGCTCTGCCTGAGAAACCGGATGCTCCTGGAGCCTCCCATACATGCCTCTTGTTTCCGATGTTCTAGCTTCGTGCATTCTCAATTTCAGACCTCACAAGGTCATCAGTGTGTGGTATGCAGGCGAAGCCATCGGCTGCCAACCCGAACGTCTGCCAGATCTGTGGCGACGACGTGGGCCAAACCATCGACGGTGGGCTGTTTGTGGCATGCAACGAGTGCGGGTACCCCGTTTGCCGCCCTTGCTACGAGTATGAGCGGAAGGAGGGGTCACGCGCATGCCCCCAGTGCAAGTCATTCTACCGAAGGATCAAGGGTATGTTGGAGCCGCAGCCAGGGCAAGCCGATTGTTCACCTTTACATTGTCCTAAATGAAGTCCATCATAATCCAAGCTTTCTCCTCTTGCTGCATCATCAGTGTACATTGTTAGAGTTTTCCCGGAGTTGATCCCCTGTCTGGACCCATATCCATTGTGCAGGTAGCCCTCGGGTTGATACGGACGAAGACGAGGACGATGCAGAGGATGTTGAGAATGAGTTCATGGGGATCGCGAGCAACAACAACCGGAGTGCCCCCCCTCAGGCACAGGCAGTCGATCATCAGCATGGCGCGGATGGGCCGGGGGGTATGGCTTACGATTCATTCCACGTTGGCTCTGCGTATCCAATGCTGACTCATGGACAGGTAAGGAAGTTGCTGCTGTCGCCTAACCAGTAGCGCGAACCCCTCCTGCGTGTGATCTTCTTCAATCGTCTACTCGTCACACGACAGCCTCACACACTGTTCTCCGCATATATTCCTCGTGGACGTGCAGAACGACGCAGACACCACCATGTCAACAGACTACTCTAGCCATCATGGCGCCGTAGTGCCTGCAGGACATCAGCCTCCCCCGGTGATGGGAATGCCTGGAAATGTCTACGTGCAGAGCGCCAGCCCTGACATGTCAGGTGTGTATGGAGCATTGCAATTAGGAAACAGAGAGCTCGAGAAAATAGCCGGCGCGGTTACCAGATGGCCTTCACGTGGTCGTTCCTCTTGTCAAATTTCTAGGTCCCTGGGTATTAGGTACGACCAGAATGGCGGTCTGAGGACGGAGAGGAACCAGGAGGCACGTGGCTCGTGTCCTGCCAAAATGCAAAACATTTCGTTTTGAGGCAGATTTGTGAAACAGCCGTATGACATGTACTGGCTTTTCACTGAGAAATTCGCTGTCACGCTCCATATGCCCTACTCACTAAAGTGAATGGTGTTGTCGATTGATGTGTTGCAGTGCAAGTGCGTGCCTTGGATCCAAGCAAGGATATGTCTGACTACGGGTATGGCAGCATCGTCTGGAAAGACAGGCTGGAAGCGTGGAAGCAGCAACAGGGGCGCATGCAGATGGTGGCGGCAGGGAGTGGAGGGGGTGCAGTTGGAGGCGGGCCTGGAGGTCCGACAGCTGATGGACTGGACTCTGCTGACCTGCCTTCGTGAGTATGGCGAGTGTTCCGGCCCTGTTGTGAATTCAACAAAGCTTTTGGGGTTCCGTACATGTTAGCCAGCAAATTTCTGTTCCTGGACCCACCTGTTTAGATGGAACTGACCAGGTGGTTGGCGGTTCTCTCTCCTCTCTCTCTCTCTCTCTCTCTCTCTCTCTCTCT
>SZWC01009479.1:88464-105722 GCA_023375785.1 Penium margaritaceum
GCTACTGCTAGTAGCGCCTGTTCATCCTCTCTGTATATATCCCCCCCTCCCCCTGTGTGGACACGAGTGCACAGGGCTTGCTGATCTAGAGAGTGGGAGGAAACGCACACTGAGTCTGCATGCCGGACCCACCCTCGGCTACCTCTGGAGCCGCCAGTGCACTTGCCTCCCTCTCGTGGCATTGCCTCTGCTTCGCTCTCCGTGCACGCTGTGGCAACTGTGTTGAATCCTGTGTGAAACCTATGGCTGTCCTCACTTTGGGTGTTTGGAGAACTTTGAGAACCTAGACAAGGTCTAGCATAGTTAGGGGGCATACTGTATGTTTTGGTGTGTTTTTGTGGACTGGGGCAGTCAGCCCCTTTTGCAGGTCACACGAGGGCTTTGCCCTCGCTCAAGCAGGTTGTACCGGCGAGCTTTGCTCGCCAGCCGATGGGTGGGTCTCGCTTCACCAGACTCACCCGCTCGAGCTGTTGCTACTTTGAGCTTGACACTTGGGAAGTAGTGCGGATCCATGGCCGCAACCAAAAACCAAACCCTAGCTTACTCAACACTTAACCGT
Source organism: Penium margaritaceum (assembly GCA_023375785.1). Lineage (NCBI taxonomy): Eukaryota > Viridiplantae > Streptophyta > Zygnematophyceae > Desmidiales > Peniaceae > Penium > Penium margaritaceum. Next base: position 89,024 of record SZWC01009479.1, read on the forward strand.
TTCCACTGAAACAATTTGCATTTGAATCGTTGTGAGTCTCTGATGGTATTAGAGCTAGTTTTTAGGCCTGCGGCTGACATATAGAAGCGGCGCCGAGACAAAAGGGTGGCGGTTGAGCCATGCGCAAATCTAGATCCGCGCGTCGGCCATCAAAGCAGGCCGCGCCCGCCACTAAGGGCCGTCGGAGGCCCTCCCCTAGGCCGCGCGTGGACAGGAGAGGCAACAGAAGTGAGGGGAAGGCTCGCAAGGGCGCGAAAGAGGTGGGAGGGAGAGCCCAAGCGCCAAACCCGCCCCTTAGAGGGGAAGGCAGAGTCCCTCGGCCCACAGAGTGATGTGTGCAGGTCACAGATGCTCTAAGGGAGCCTCCTAGACCAAGACAAGGCGGTTTCCATGAGCTAAGGGCTCGCATCTGAAAACTGGGCCCAAAGTGGGCCCGACGAATTGCTGACAAAGTATTCTCAGCCGGCAAAGATAAAGATCAGGGCACACGCAGCCGTCTTAGGACCCGCTAGAACTCCAGGAGCCATGAGTCAAGTAGGGTTAGCACTAGGAGGATAAGGTGGAGGAGCAAGGAGTGGCGGCGCATCCGTTGGAGCCGGTGTCGGCGCCAGTGGCGATGCCGGCGCAGTTACAGTGGCATGGGACGACCCAAGCAAGCCCATGACTCACAAGGACCTGACGCCGCCACCTCTGGACACGTGAGACTTCCTTGCATGGAAGGATGTCTTTCTCACGTGGGAAGCAAAACATGGAATGGAGGAGCTGTACCTCCTTCCATCGACCAATGCCACTGAGGATCGTGTTCTGCTACGGGCTTTCAATGCCCTAGTCTGGGCCTTGCCCGATGACCAGTCGTACGCCATCCGCCACTTTCGCTTTGGCGGTAGAGGAGAGGATCCAGCAGATCCTCGTAGTGGGGCCCCGCGACCTCATGAAGCATGGCAGCACCTGGCTACCCGTCATGAGGAATGGGACATGGCACTGGTACTCACTTTGCACAATCGCTGATAACCCTCTGTCTATATTTTTGTGCATATGTGCCCTCGGGTGTGCAGTGCATGAGGACTCGGCGGTCGGTGGTGATCCACGTTGATAGCGGCGACACGCGCTCACCAAGCCTTTCACGTGGCGGCTTTGCCCTCTTGTCTCACGCACTCCGCCGGCCGCCGACCCTTGCCTGCCCCTGCTAGCAGACCTAGTTATGTCCTTGAGTTTCATGTGGCATACTGTGCTTGCTTTGACCTAGATTAGAATCCAACTTGACGTTTGTAGGTCTAGTTTAGGTTTCCTAACATCTGGCCTAGGATGTGACTTCACAGGTGCTGTCACACCTTTTCTGGGGACAAAGGGCGATTCACCCTCGCACCCTGTCGAGCGCCGGCGAGCTTCGCTCGCCGGCCAACGGGTGAGACTCGACTAGCGAGTCTCACCGTAACAAGGGTATCCCTTGTTACGGTGTGACTTGTAGCAAAAACTGTGACCTCGCCCTAGGGTTTTTGGAGCTCACGTACTCCACACTTGATGAAACGAAGCACCGTTGGTCCCATTCTCTTTGTTGCTTTGTTCTCATGACCTCCTTCGGGCCTGAGAAGGGTGAGAGCCGACCATAGGAACAGAAGAAAGGGACGGCCGCCACTTGAACGCCATGTCAGCGAGGGTCGGCGGGCTAGTGTAGGGCGGCGAAGCAGATCTAGGGCATCGAACCAGCCCTAAGGGGGCGTGCAAGCCCTAGCAGGGCTTCACGCATACGGCGGAAGCTTGGGACGAAGAGCCGCCGCCAAAAGAAGGTCCCACGCCCCATTAAGGGCCTCCCCAAGGTGCCCAACTGCGACTCTAAGGGTGGGCAAAGGGTTTTGGGGGGGCGGGATCGCACTTGCAGGACGTCTCTGGTGGCTTTCCTATAGAGCTTCGGGCTCTCCGCAGAAAACTGGGCCCAAAGTGGGCCCGGCGAATTGCTGCCGGAATTTCCTTGGTCCTTTCCAGCACCATCCGGAGCTAGGCAGACCACCTGACCCACTCCCCAAGCATCATGAGTGAGGTAGATGGGTCAAATGAAGGTCCCGACAGTGCCGGCAACGTCGACAGTGGTGGCAACGCTCCTAATGTCACCCTCACTGCTACCGCAATGGCACAGCTTGGACTAGGCCAAAAGGAACTATCTCCTCCGCAACTTGGGATGGGGGATTACCTAGCATGGAGGGACGTCTTCTTGTCCTGGGAGGCAGAACATGGGTTGGAGGAACTTTACATTCATCCATCCCCAGAAGCCACAACCGACCTCATGCTACTGCGCACATTTGATGCACTAACACACGCACTGCCAGACCCACAAGCCTACGCTCTGCGCCATTTTTGCTTTGGCGGGCGAGGTGAGGATCCCTCCGACCCACAAAGTGGTGCAGCACGACCGCATGATGCCTGGCGCCACCTGTCCACGCGCCAAGAAGAACAGGGCATGACCCTCGTCGTGACACTGAGAGATCACCTCCGCAATCTCTATCCTAAACCAGGTGCGCCTGTTGCTGAGTTTTGGGATGAAGCCATGGACATTCGCCGATGACTCTTGGGTCTAGGTGCCTCGTGCTCCATCCTTGAGTGGCTGGACGTAGTGCTGCTCCACCTCGGCGAGCAAGTCAAGGAGTTCCGACGTGACTTGCTCGGTCGCCACCCAGTCGCTGAGATCGAGCTCATCGACCTCGCCTCTGTTTTCGAGGAGCTGCGCAACTACGAAGACATACTGAAGGGCGAGGCTCACAACATGACAGCGGCGCCACCGACAGAATATGCACACCAGAGCTCCCCTTCCGCTGCTGTTGCAGCAAACCAGACGTTATTCACCTCCCTTGGAGGATCCTCTAGAGGGGGTCGTGGCTAGTCTGGTGGTAGTGGTCGCGGTCGTGATTGCGGCCATGGTAACCAGAGGTGCAGCTATCGCAACCAGACTGGGCACTTTTGGCGCCGGTGCCCTTCCCTTCAGTGGCAGATGATGGAGAAACAGCAGCAGCAGCAGACACAACAGCAGCAGAGGCAGGTACAGCAGCAACACCAGCCACTGCAGCATTTTCCCGTGGTGCAGGACTTTGGCGGACATGGACCACCTGGGCTGCACCCCTACCAACCGGTAGCAGTAGCCACCTTTGGACTGCTACCTCATCATCAGCTTCAGCCACAGCCGCTGCAGCAGATGACGCCACAGCCTGGGCCTTACGGGCTGCCCATGCACCACGTGCCACCATTCGCTACGGCTCCAGTGCCTGTCCCAGGGTGGGCCCAGCGGTGTACGACGACATGGCTACCTCGCACACTGCCAACATCCAGGAGGCTATGCCCACCACTTTCTCTCCAGAAACCACTGCAACTTCCCAGCCAGGTCCGCGCCTTGGGCACACGCACATCACCACATCACACGTCTTGCCCATGCACGAGTGGTTGTTTTGATACAGCATCGTCACATCATATGTCACCTCATCGTCAGTTGTTTGTGTCTCTGTATGCCACTCATGATGTGGAAGGAGTGCGGACGGGCTCAGAGGAGGTGCCGAGGATTGAGGGCATTGGGACTATTGCGTTGCAAGCACCAGGAGGGGTCATGTGGCTGACTGGGGTTTTGTATTTCCCCCGGCTGAAGGTGAACCTGTTGTCAGGGGGGCAGTTGGATCGCCAATTGGGCATGTCAACGCTGACACAAGCAGAAAAATGCATGTTGTTTGATGCACATGGTGCGTTTCTGGCTGATGGACCCTTGCATACCGACATGCTGTACCGCTTGACCCTGTTCCCTGCATTGCCCTCCAACCGTGCACAGACCCACATCATGACCAAAACAGACCCAAAGCACACTGAGCTCATCCACAGAAGACTGGCCCACATCAACACAATACTGGTCACCGACCTGCTGAAACACCAACCTGCACATGGACTGAGCCCAGATGACTGTCCTCATGGCCTCAAGCCATCTGCCTGTCTGAACTGTCAGGAAGGAAAGGCACACCGGTAGAGTTTTCCTTTATCACAACATGTCAGCGAGGTACCCCTTGAGCTGGTGCATGCTGACTTAACTGGACCCATGCCGGTCTCCTCAGTCCAGTACGCGTCACTGTACATTCTCACACTGACAGATGACTACAGTCGTTTTCGTTGGGCCTTCTTGCTCAAAACCAAAGCGAATGCACAACAGGCAATCATGGAGTGGATTCCCCTTGCTGAGCGACAGACTGGGTGCTCTCTGCGCATCCTCTGTACAGACAGGGGTGGGGAATTTCTAGGTTCACTTGAATCATATCTCAAATCTAGAGGCATTGTGCATCAAGATACCGCACCGTATACACCTCAACAAAATGGGGTGGCCGAGAGATGGCACAAAATGTTAGGTGATGCTCTGCGTACCCTAGTGGCAGAGTCTGGTCTGACCTTTGGATTCCGGGAGGAAGCTATCAAGTACATTACTTGGGTATGGAACAAAATAACCCAAGGGCCTCTGCCCAGGACCATCACTCCCTGGGAGATATGGTTCAAGCAGAAGGCAGACTTACGCCCTGCACGGGTGTGGGGCACTATGGCGTGTGTGTGGTTTGCGGACCCACAACGCAGCCATAAATTGAGTCCACGAGGTAGATGGTGTGTCTTTGTCGGAGTCTCTCATGCCTCGAAGGCATGGAGGTTTTGGGATCCCGTATCACATACTTTTGTCGAGAGTCGTGATGCGTCCTTCCTAGAACACATGCCATACAAGGCGTTCAAGGGACTCAAGCATGCACCGGTGCTCACAGTTCTTGAACAATACCCTGAGTACGTGAGTGTACCCATCTTTGCTCCCACCGCACAACCTAAGGTTACACCACTGTCAAGAGAGCACAAGGTCATGGGCCAGGACACACCGGTCCCTACTGACTTGCTTACACCGGCTGATCTTGCAAGCACCAGGGTAGACTCCTTAGGGTCGCCACCTGGTCTGACCCCAGTACAAAACAGTCCTATCTATCCTGATCCAGTTCGTCGCTCACAGCGGAACGTGGCCAGGGTGGATTACAGACAGTTTTATCACACAGCTGGTCCCACACAACCTGTGGCTATCCACCCAGAGCCTCCCACCGTCGAAGAGGCAAGAGGGCGCCCTGATGCAACGGAGTGGGAAAAGGATATGATCGATGAGCTGAATGCTCTCCTTGAGCATGAAGTTTATCAATTGGTGCCTCTTCCCCCTGGACGTAAAGCCATTGACCTAAAGTGGGTGTTCAAAGTCAAACGGAATGTCCAGGGCTTGTTTGAGAAATACAAGGTTCGACTGGTGGCCAAGGGCTTCCACCAGATACCAGGGCAAGATTTTACGGACACTTACGCCCCCGTGGGCAAGTACACGTCAGGTTGCGTGCTGCTAGGGGTTGCGGCACACGAGGACTGGGAGATACACCAAATGGATGTCAAGAATGCTTTTCTGAACGGGCCACTAGAAGAGGAGATTTATGTGGAACAACCACCAGGGTTCACTGATGGGACAGACGGAGTCTGGCTTCTGCTAAAGGCACCGTACGGACTGAAACAGGCACCACGGTGTTTAAACAAGGAAATCAGCCAAACAATGGAACTTGGAGGATTTCTACAAAGTCTATCTGACCCCTCCTTGTTCATCCGCAGTGTTCGCGGCACTCCAGTTTCCCTTCTCGTATATGTGGATGACCTACTGATTATTTCGCCCTCTCTTTTTCTTGTTCAAGACACAAAAGCACTACTCACTCCACACTACCACATGACTTACGTGGGAGAGGCACACAATTTCCTAGGCATGACCATCATGCGCAACAGAGCTGCACGCACATTGACATTACACCAGGGACGGTTCATAGTACATTTAACAGACCGATTCTCTCACCTTGTGCAACATCTCCCCACAAAGCATTCACCGATGAGTCCAGACGTCTACGGACACCTTCTTGACCCTCACACCACTGACTACGGACCAGACACAGATCCCACACTGTACAGGCAGATCACTGGCAGTATCACCTACCTCCACCGTCCGAGCGGATATTTCCTTTGTAGTGAACACTCTCGCCCAATTTAGCCAGCAACCTCGCAGCGTACATCAAAAGGCTTTGCTGAAAATTCTGCATTATGAGTTTGACACTGCATCCATGGGCCTCGTCTTCTCCCCTGGCACTGGTCCCTTGCTAAATGAGTATTGTGACAGTGACTATGCACGGGACAGAAATGCACGCATTCGGGTGGGTAATGTCTTCCGTTTATGGGGCACCACTGTGTCATGGCGCAATGCAAAACAGTCATGTGTTGCATGCAGTGTGGCTGAAGCAGAATACATGGCATTGGGAGAAGCTGCGTGTGAAGCAACTTGGCTGCGACGGCTATTGGGGGAGCTGGGCATGACTGTTGGGGCTGTACCACTGTATAGTGATAGCTCTGCTGCACGTCGTATCACGGCAAATGATGGCGTACTGCATCCACGCACTAAGGACATAGGAGTTGAATATCACTTTGTCTGAAAAGTAGTGGACGCAGACATTGTCCAAGTGTGTGCGGTGCCTGGAAGCGAGCAACTTGCAGATTTTCTCACTAAGGCACTTCCATCCTCCTCCCTCATCTCTCAGCTCCATCTGCTCAGTTGCATGCATGCAACACCCTCAGCCAAGGGGGCGTGATAACCCTCTGTGTATGTTTTCGTGCGTATGTGCCCTTGGGTGTGCAGTGCATGAGGACTCGGCGGTTGGTGGTGATCCACGTTGATAGTGGAGACACGCACTGGCCAAGCCTTTCACGTGACGGCGTCGCCCTCTTGTCTCACGCATTCCGCCGGCCGTCGACCCTTGCCTGCCCCCGCTAGCAGACCTAGTTATGTCCTTGAGTTTCATGTGGCATACTGTGCTCGATGTGATAGGTGACCTAGATTAGACTCCAACTTGATGTTTGTAGGTCTAGTTTAGGTTTCCTAACATCTGGCCTAGGATGTGACTTCGCAGGTGCCGTCACACGTTTTCTGGGGGCAAAGGGCGATTTCCCCCTCGCACCCTGTCGAGCGCCTGTGAGCTTCGCTCGCCGGCCGACGGGTGAGACTCGACTAGCGAGTCTCACCGTAACAAGGGTATCCCTTGTTACTAAAGGACTTGTAGCAAAAACTGTGACCTCGCCCTAGGGATTTTGGAGCTCACGTGCTCCACACTTGATGAAACGAAGCGCCATTGGTCCCATTCTCTTCGTTTCTTTGTTCTCAATTGCCTCCGGAACCTCTATCCAAAGCCGGGGGCATCAATATCGGACTATTGGGATGCGGCAATGGACCTTCGCGGCCGTATCCTTGGGCTTGAAGCACCCTTCTCCATGATCGAATGGCTGGACCCTGTCCTGCTGCACCTTGGAGAGCCCTACAGAGAGTTCCGGCGAGGGCTTCTGAGGCACCTTCGGGTCGCCAACATTGAGAACACCGATCTAGCGGAGGTATTCGAAGAGCTGCGCCACTATGAGGAAATTCTTTGTGGTGAGGCACGAGAGGCAAACAACCCAACACCTAGCGCCTTTGTTCATCAGTCCCCGTCTGGTGCTTCCACCAACTTCACTCAGGGAGGAGGCAGAGGCGGGGGAGGCTGGGGATGTGGAGGAACATATGCCCAAACAGGCGGAGGATGAGGCCGTGGCCGTGGTGGCGATGGCGGTGGGAGACAGCGCACCTGCAACTACTGCGGCAAGCATGGTCACTTCTGGCGTGCCTGCCCAGACCTCCAGCGCATCATGACCCCACCCCAGCAGCAGGCGCACCAGAGGTTCGCTACACCGGCGCCTCATTCCCTTGGGCTGCAGCTGCATTCCCCAGCTTGGTCCACGCCCATGATTACAGGACCTTGAGCTCCTGTGCCCTTTGGCGGTGTCACCTACGCGTCACCACCGGTGGTGCAGCCGCCGGCAGGCCAGCCGATCTACCCCGGGCCTCCTCCTTTCTACCAGGGCCCCTACTACGTCCCACCGAACTTGGCCATTCCTGCTCTGGCACCCGCATGGGCGCAACACATCTACACTGACATGGCCGAGTCCCAACAGTCCACAGCCGGAGACCCTGCAGCCGGGTGGTCAGCGCCCATGGAGCTGCAGCCTCCAGAACCAACGGCCATGCCACAGTCACGAGGTCAGTGATTGGCGCACACACACGTCACCACTTCACATGCACTGCCAATGCACGAATGGTTGTTTGACATTGCTGCGTCACATCACATGTCTCCGCATCGCCAGTTGTTTGTATCGCTGTATGCTGCGTAGGATGTGGATGGTGTCAAAACAAGGTCTGGTGAGGTGTTGGACGTGGAGGGTGTGGGCACAGTGGCGTTGCAAGCACCAGGGGGCATCTTGTATTTGACAGGTGTGCTGTACGTTCCTAAGTTGAAAGTGAACCTTCTGTCTGGAGGTTAGCTAGACCGCCAAGCCAACATGTCCACTCTCACGCAGAAGCAATGCTGCATGCTCTTTGATGATGCTGGGGCACTGTTGGATGATGGACCCTTGCACGCTGACATGCTCTACTGCCTCACACTCTTTCCACTGACACAGACGCACTCACACAGACCACAGACACATGTCATCACAGCAACGGATGCAAAGCACAAGGACCTACTGCACCGTCGACTTGCACATATCAACTCGGACCTGGTCACAGACATGATCAAACACACGACAGCGCATGGTCTCCTGCCTATGGACTGCCCACATGGTTTCAGCTCAGATGCGTGTCTCGACTGTCAGGAAGGCAAGGCTCACATACAGACCTTCCCTAGGTCAGATAAGGTCTCCAAGGCTCCTCTGGAACTTGTCCATGCAGATCTGACAGGGCCCATACCAGTACCCTCTGTGCAGTATGGCTCACAGTACATTCTCACAGTGACAGATGATTATAGTCGTTTTCACTGGGAATTCCTGCTGAAATCAAAAGCAGATGCCCAACGTGCTATTACGGAATGGATTCCTCTTGCTGAGCGGCAGACTGGGTGTAAAGTGCTGAAACCACGCACAGACAGAGGGGGGGAGTTCATGGGTGTCTTGACTGCAGAGCTGAAGGCGAAAGGTATCGAGCATCAAACCACTGAACCATACACACCAGAACAAAATGGGGTGGCTGAAAGGTGGCATATAACTCTTAGTGATGCCCTGCGCACCCTGCTGAGCGAGTCTGGTCTGTCCTTCGGCTTCTGGGAGGAAGCTGTCAAGTATGTGACGTGGGTGTGGAACAGGGTGTCACAAGGGCCCCTGCCCAAAACAGTCAAGCCATGGGAGCGGTGGTTTAAGGAGAAGGCCGATCTGAGGCCAGCAAGGGTCTGTGGTACCATGGCGTGCGTGTGGTTTGCACAGCCTCAAAGAGACCATAAACTCAGCCCACAAGGTCGATGGTGTGTCTTTGTGGGCGTGTCTCATGCCTCCAAAGCATGGCGATTTTGGGATCCCATGCACCATCACTTCCTAGAGAGCAGAGATGCCTCCTACTTGGAGCAAATGCCCTACAAACAGTTCCGCACCCTACGGCATGCTCCTCACATCAACATCCCTGAGCAGTACCCAGACTATGTGAGTGTGCCAGTGTTTGTGCCGCACACGTCCATTCTACCACCACAGTCACCACAGCAAAAGAGGCACACGGAAGAAACTTTGTCAGTTCCCAGAGACCTTTTGACACCTACCGACTTACGTAGCACAAACTCCATTGCTCCGCACACACCACCCGGGCTGCAGACCCAAACGCCCCAGAACAGCACAGAGGATTCCAAAACACCATCCCCACTGCCGGTCCGACGCTCCTCGCGCAATGTGGAGGGTCTGAACTACAGACAGTTTTATCACACGGCTGGGCCGGTGGATGTGGACCAGACTACTGTGGAACCCCATACACTTGCTGAGGCCAGGGGGCGTACTGATGCGAGTGAGTGGGACAAGGCCATGGTGGCTGAGCTAAACGCTCTTCTGGAGCATAGGGTATACGAACTGCTCACTACGCACTACAGCATGACAGACCTGGGTGAAGCAACAGATTTCTTAGGCATGACCATCACCAGGGATAGAACTGCTCGCATGCTCAGCCTGCACCAAGGACGGTTCATAGCACACCTGACTGCACGCTTTCAGCACCTGGTACAGCATCTGCCATGACAGAATTCACCGATGAGTCCTGATGTGTATGCACACCTCCTGGACGCCAACACCACTGACTATGGACCAGACTGTGACCCCACACTGTACAGACAAATCACTGGTAGCCTTTCATATCTTGCTTCCACCACACGACTTGACATCTCATGCGCAGTGAACGTGCTGGCACAGTTCAGCCAACAGCTGCGAAGCACACATCTCAAGGCACTGCTGAAGTTGCTTCGCTATGTGATGGACACTGCTGCTATTGGTATGGTCTTTGCACCCTCATCGTCCCCGTTGTTGGATGGGTACTGTGACAGTGATTATGCACGTGACCGTGGGGCCCGCAGTCGGGGTGGTTATGTGTTCCGTGTGTGGGGCACAACAGTTTCGTGGCAAAGTGCCAGGCAGTCATGTGTGGCTCGAAGCGTGGCTGAAGCCGAATACATGGCACTGGGTGAAGCCGCTTGTGAATGCATCTGGCTGGCACAACTGCTTGAGGAATTGGGGCTGCCCACTCATGCCGTTGTACTTCATAGCGACAGCTCTGCCGCACGCCGCATTGCCGAGAATGATGGTGTGCTACATCCTCGTACAAAGCATATCAGTGTAGAGCATCACTTTGTGTGCAAAGCAGTCGAGGCAGGCGCCGTACAAGTGTGTCCAATCAGCGGTGATGCCCAGCTGGCCAACTTCCTCACCAAGGCAGTTCCATCTCCTGCACTCCATCAACAACTTGAGCACCTTAGCTGCATGCCCTCCGCCCTCATGTCTAAGGGGGCGTGTTAATTCTCTCTGTTTATGTTTTCCTCCCCTATGTGGACATGAGTGCACATGGCTTGCTGATCCAGAGAGTGGAGGAAACGCACACTGAGTCTGCACGCCGGACCCACCCTTGGCTACCTCTGGGGCCGCCAGTGTGCTTGCCTCCCTCTCGTGGCATTGCCTCTGCTTCGCTCTCCGTGCCCGCTGTGGCAACTGTGTTGAATCCCGTGTGAAACCTATGGCTGTCCTCACTTTGGATGTTTGGAGAACTTTGAGAACCTAGATTATGTCTAGCATAGTTAGGGGGTATACTATACTTTTTGGTGTGTTTTAGTGGACTGGGGCAGTCAGCCCCTTTTGCAGGTCACACGAGGGCTTTGCCCTCGCTCGAGCAGGTTGTACCGGCGAGCTTTGCTCGCCGGCCGACGGGTGGGTCTCGCTTCACCAGACTCACCCGCTTGAGCTGTTGCTACTTTGAGCTCGACACTTGGGAAGTAGTGCGGATCCATGGCCGCAACCAAAAACCCAATCCTAGCTTACTCAACACTTAACCGTTTCCAGTGAAACAAGTTGCATTTTAATCGTTGTGAGTCTCTGACTGCCGCTATTGTAGTGGCTGTTGTTGCTGCTGCTATCGTCACTGTTGCAACAATTGATGCGCTGCTACAGTTGCTGTTGCTATTGTTGCTGCTGCTGTTACCACCTGTGCAGCTGCTACGAATGCTAGCGCTGGCCGCTACTGCTACTGCTGCTGTTGCCGCTGTTGATGTTCCTCTGAGCGGTTGCTCTACCGCCATTGCTCTTGTTGCGTGGCACCGCAGCTGCCGCTGCTGCTATGTCTGCTGCTACTACTGCTGTTTCCGCTGCAGTTGCTAATGTTGCTATGTGGGGCTCACTGCCGCTGTGGCGTTCACATGTAGTCACTTTGCGCTCCCTCACGCTGTTGCCGGCGTGGCGCCATGTGGCACGTTCTCTTTGCGTTCCGTCCACTGCTGCTTCTTTTGCTACTTTTGCTACTCACACGCCTCCCTGTACTCTGATACCAAATTGGAAATAAATTAGGGCATGGAGGTCCATGCGAGAACGAACATGACCCAAAGTCTAGTGCAAAACGGCAAAAAACTGGCTACGTCAAGAACGCATAAAATGAAAGAACAAGGAGAGATTAGGGGTGCCGGCAGCTAGCGGGCTCATGTAGGGGCGCCTTCAGCTACCCACAATGGGCCCCATCACTCCCACTCAATCCAAATGAGTGAGGAGGGAGAATGCACTGAACACACCGCGAGAGAAACAAAGGTGGTCTCCTCGAGGCACCGGAATAGCTCTCCATGTGCCCGGGTCTCGACCATCGAGAGAATACAAGCCGTGCTAGAAATACTCAAAATCAGCGTCCACACATCACAAACTGCTTTCTGAATATTGTAAGCACTACTACAGCCATCGGGTCTCCTCGTTGCACCAGTGTAGTCCACTGGGTGCGTGGGTCTCAACCTACCGAAAAAACTCTCCTAGCTCTCGACAAGCCAAGAGGGCTGCCAGAACGCATAGACCGCATCTCACCGGTGCTCTCGTAGATGTTGGAGAAGTTTCAGGACACAACGGAGGCCTGTCATGTCGTCATGCCCTCCTTTACCAAATGACACAAACGTTGGTATATGGGTAATCCATCGGCGTTGGTTGTGACGGATGGAAGCCACACAAACCAACATCCCCGTCGCACTGGTATAGTCCACCGAGTGACCGGTGTTGGTTTTTCACACATCTCTCAGTTGTGCTCTGTTTTTTCCTCCCGGCTTGTGTACATCAGTGTGCAGATGACTGACTGGGAGACGTGACGCTGTTGGAGTGTCGTCTGGTGGAGCCGAAGCACGCTGAGGCCTATAGGCAGCTTGATGGAGCCTACTCCAATGTGCTAATCTCCATCAACAGACCTCCTCGGCAGTCGTGCCGTTAGCAGTCACTGTTGCTACACATGCTGTCTGCACACATCTAGCGCTGTATCTGACTGAAAGTATTGTGTTCGCAGTGCCATGCTATGCCTAGGGTCCAAGTTTCATGATTTTTGGACACTATTGGTACCAGGGGTCAGCGTAGGCGCTGCCTAGCTTTATGCAGCCATAAATCCTTACTTCTATTCTTCTAGCCGATTCTGATCACACGACTGCATTTGCAGCATGCGTATTGTGGTATGGTCCAGTTTTCAGGCAAGACGGACGACGCCTGGGTTTTGGGCTGTCGGCCGTCTGGCAAGGCTCACCGAGAAAAACCTTCCTGTTAGAAAATATGTCTATTGTCTGATTGGCTTAGAAACTGAGTAACAAGCTCTACACAGCTGGGAGGGAGCTAGAATTTGGAGGGGTCTCCCACTTTTGCTCATTCTCAGTCCTTAATCAGTCATTTCCAGTTGTCAGCCGTTGTCTGGCGCAAACTCTGGCATGCGCAGTTATGAGTAACAAACACCAGAGCTCTCAAACTTAGGGTCTTGTGCAGCAGAATGAGGGGGCAAGCTAAACAACAAGTGTGGGTTTACGCACGCTCCATCAACAACGCTGCCGTCCAAACCTGCTACTATACAAGATTTCCAGCTTGGTATCAGAGCCAAAGCAGAGAAGAAGAGCAGAACACTTGTGAATGGATCCAATCAATGCCGGCGGTCCCCAGAATGCGCCTGTGTAGGGGAAATGCTGCCAAAAATGATCCGGCAGCATTGACTTGCCGGGTGGCGTTGTCAAAACGCTCTTGCCATGGGGGAAATGTTGCTTAAACGTTCTGGACAGTACTGACCCCATGACGGTGGTAGCGTTGATGGACACGCGGTAGGCATGCAGGACCAACATTGGAACAACGTTGACGCACGGGGCGATGACACCAAGAAAGTGACAATGCTGCTACCAGGGCGGCAGCAATAGCAGTACCAGCAACACGCGGCAGCAATAGCGAGGAGCAATAGCTGCCTGCAGCAGCAGCAGCAGCAGCAGCACACAGCGGCAACAACCGGCAGATCAGCAGCAGTGTGCAGTAGCAACGAACAGCAGTTGCAGTCAGCAGCAACATCAGTAGCGGGCAGCGGCAGCAGTTGACAACATTAGTAGCAGCTTGTAGCAGTAGCAGTAGCAGCTGGCAGCAGTAGTAGTAGTGAGTAGCAGCCAACAGCAACAACTGTAGTAGCTGCCGGTAGTATCAGTAGTAGTAAAATTTGCTTGCAGCTTGCTGCTCATAGTGAGCAACAAACAGGTCACAGTGCGGTCGCAGCTCGCATCTCGTACCGAGCAGCAAGCAACAAGCTATAAGTAGGGATGAACGAAAATAAAGGAAGGAAAAATCCAAAATCCCCCATCCTCGTAGGATGGGGGATGCTGCAGCAACAGTAGCTACCACAACCACTGCATTAGCTATAGCAGTTGTAAGAGCACCAGCGGTACGCAATAGCAGCAGCAGCAGTTGCTATAACAACAGTAGCAACTTAGCAGTAGTAGCGACAGCAGCTGCAACAAAAACAACAGTAACAACAACAGCACCAACAGTAGTAGTAGCAACAAAAGAGTTAGCAGGAGTAGCAATATTTTCTATAGTAGTAGTAACAAGAGCAGCAGTAGTAGCAGCAACAATAGCGGCAGCAACAATAACACCAGCAGCATCAGCTGTGGAGTTGAGACAACAACGATTGTAGCAACAGCGCAACAACCGTTGCTAATGTCAGCCATACTTGGCTGACATGACTGTTGACGTCATTGCTGACATCAGCAACAAAAAATTATCTATAGCAGCAACCGTGTAGATAATGTAGCAGCAGCTGCTAACTTCAGCTATCCTAGGCCGATGTCACTGCTGACGTAATTGCTGACATTAGTAGTACAAAAAAATGGAAAACAAAGGATGCCATGGTAGACAATGAAGAGGGGTCCTCTATTGGAGGATCCCCCTTCCTACAAAAACTGGAGTAGTTGCAACAACAACAACAACAACAACAGTAGCTACCGCCGCTACAACAGCAACAGCAACAGTAGCAGTAGTAGTTACACCAGCTACAACATCCACAGCAATAGCTGCTACAACAACAGCAGTTGTAACATGAGCAGCAGCAGCTGCGGCAGTAGCAGCAACAGGAGTAGCAGCAGCAGCCACAACAGCAGCAAGATCAGTAGCTGTGGTAGTAGCAGCAGTAGCTACGACAGCAGTAGCAAGAGTAGTAGTAGTAGTAGCATCAGCTGCAGCAACATCCATCGCCACATCAGCAACAGTAGACGTAGCTTCACCAACACCCCGCAGGATCTATTGTCGGACATGCTGGCTCGACAAATTCGCCCGCCACTTTGCGCCAGCAGCTTGAAACGTTGACACAATAGTTAGCGGCATTGCAGCTGCAGATACAATTGTTGTAGTAGCAGCCACAACAGCAGCATGAGTAGCCGTCGTAGCAATAGAAACTGCAGCGCCAGGAAGCACCTTTTGTTACACCCAGGTATGCAAGTTCTGCGGTGTCATATGCCACGTAGTACCTTACGTAGCAACATGCCCAGCGCCAACGGTAGACGGTGACGTCAGTCCTAGGCCCCACTCTGGATGCCGGCCGCAGGCCGAAGGACTTTGAAATCCTACCGCTGCCAATTCAGGCTGGTGAGCACTTCCGGAGGTGGGAGCTTAGGCTCCGGATCTGGGCATAGGGCAAGAACTTATGGCCCTATTACGTCCTCTCCTTTGACTCCATCCAGGCCGACCAGGTATATGATGTCGGTCGCGCCGTGCGTGCCTTCGTCCCTGTTGCCCCTTGAGTGACACATCTCGCCCTCAAGCCCTTCCTTGGTGTCTTCACCACTGGCGCACTCCCTGATCCCACAGGAGTGTGGCACGTGTTTATGCACCCCATCGTCTGTCCAGTGACGCCGAGACCAGCCACCTAATTCGGGAGTTCAACTCCCTCCGCATGGGGGAGACCGAGACGGTCACATCCTATTGGCAGTAGGCAGAAGACATCCTGCGCCGCATCGGAGATGCTGCGCGAATCTCTTTCTTTGCGCTCTTGAAAATCAAGCACAACACCACCAACGTCTTATTCGACATCTTTGTCCACTACTCCCATGAGGTCCTTGTTGCGATGGCTGCCTAGGATACCCTCATGCCATGGGCATACGAGCTCTTCCTCCACATCAAGGAGGCTTGTCAGGAGTTACACATCCATCACACGGATTCCCTTGCCTCTACTGCGTCGCCTTTGTGGCTGTTGCTGTCCCAGCAACAGTAGCGTCCTCAGCTACCTCCTCATCCAACAAGAAGAAGCGTAGGGGCAAGAAGGGCAAGGGCCCACAGCAGCAGTCTAGCGGATCCGGTGGCGGCAGCATCGTCTGCCACAACTGTGGCCACTCAGGACAGAGGTGGTACATGTGTCCGCTCCTGACTGACGAGGCTTCCGTCATCGCCATGATGCATTGCCAACGCAAGCATTGCCTTGCCACCACTGCCATTATTGTCGTTACTCCTACTGCATCTGCACCGCTTGCGACGGCTCCACCGTAGTATCTTCAGCAGCCGTCTGCACCCGCTCCTTCGTTACCGACGCCTCCCTCCTGTTGTTATTTGAATGCCCCTTGGCCACTAGTCTCCAGAATTGGCGAGTAGTGGACGGACCAGACATGCACTGCTCATGTGGAGCAAGTCCCCTGGGTCCGGTCCAACAGACCAGGCATGCACTGTCCTTGTTCAAGGATAAATCCCCTGGGTTTTTCTGATGATGGCTATTCAGATTGTCAATCTGACTGTACCGATGGAAAGAGCAGGTGTCAAACTGTCAGCTGTCCAAGTTTCGGGCTGATCCAACGGT
>SZWC01009480.1:42124-58525 GCA_023375785.1 Penium margaritaceum
AGTTTAGAGCTGACTCCACTAGCAAAACGAGGGATGCATTTGTAGACTTGCATGCCTGTGGCTTGGTTCAATTGTCACATGCTTGCATGCAATGAGGGTGATAAACCAGGTTGCTGATCCTTGGGGACCACACGTCCGGTTTGTACCGGCGTGTGAGCAGCCGCCTGGAGCTCGCTCGCTCCAGGGCCGGGTTCGATCCCCGGGTGGCGTCCGGGCCCCACGTCGAGCACCTCGTGTGGGTGGCCCGGTCAACCGGTATAGACCACCTTGTTCGCCTGTGACTTACTTACTTTCTGTCACTTGTGTGAAAGCTATCTTTCCCCCGATCCATGGTGTCATCCCGTCTCTAGCCAGCCTACTTGCCTGCTTTCATGCTTGCTCAGTAGCCGCTGCTACCTACAGGGGGGAGCTAGAACTTGGAGGGGTCTCCCATTGTTGTTCATTCTTCACTCCTAATCAGTTACTTCCAGTTTTCAGCTGCTTTTTGGCGCTAACACTGGCGCGCACACTTCTGAGTAACAAACCCAGAGCATCCAGACTTAGCCTCTAGATCAGCAGACTAAGGAACAAGCATGGAAGCCCGCACGCTGCGTCAAAAACGCTGCTGCCCGAACCTGCTGCTTAGTATTTCCAGCTTGGTATTAGAGCCAGAACGTAGCAGCAGCAACAGAAGACTGGCGTACAGGTGTCCGACAACGCCAGCGGACTCCCATACGTGCCATTGCAGGGGAAATGCTGCCGGATTTTTTCCGGCAACATTGACCAGCCTAGTGGCGGCGTCAAAATTTTCCCCACGGCCACTGGGCCAGGGGAAATGCTACCAAAAGTTTTCGACAACACTGACCCCACGCGTGATGCGAGGAGGTGAGCGGCCAGCGACGTCAGGCATCGCGACGACGACGCACGTCGACCATGTGTGATCGTGTTCCAAGCAGCAATACCGGCAGCAGCTTGCAGCAGCAGCGAGCAATGGTAGCAGCAGCCAGCAGCAGTGCTCAGCAGCAG
The DNA here is from genome assembly GCA_023375785.1 of Penium margaritaceum. Lineage (NCBI taxonomy): Eukaryota > Viridiplantae > Streptophyta > Zygnematophyceae > Desmidiales > Peniaceae > Penium > Penium margaritaceum. Next base: position 43,130 of record SZWC01009480.1, read on the forward strand.
CAGCTGGCAGCAGCAGCAGGTCGCAACAGCTAGCAGCAGCAGCAGCAGCAGCCCACAGCGGCTTGCAACAGCAGCAGCCCATAGCGGCTTGCAGCAGCAGCAGCAAGCAACAGTAGTAGCCGGCAGGAGCAGCGGCAGCAACGAGCAGTAGCTAGCAGCGAGCAGCAGCAGTAGCCGGCTGCAACAGCAGCAGCAGCAACGAGTAGCAGCCAGTAGCAGCCTGCAGCAAGCAGCAGCAGGAGCTGCAGGAGCAGCCAGCCGTAGCCCGCTGTAGTAGCAGTTGTAGCTCGCAACAGCCGCGGCTACAGCTGCAGCAACTCGCAGCTTGCTGCCCGAAGCGAGCTACGAGCTGCGAGCAGCGGGCTTGCTGCTTGCGGCCCACAGCAAGCAGCGAGCAGCGGGTAGCGAGCTCGCTGCTCGCTGCTCGCGGCGAGCAGCGAGCAGCGAGCTCGCTGTGCAACCAGGCAAAAGAATCTGAAAAATAAAATTCCCCACCCCATAGGTGTTATTGCAGCTGCTTCTTTCATCACGGCCGCTGCAGCAGCCACGACAGCCGCAGCAGCACGCAGTAGTCCAGCAGCAGCAGTAACAGCTGTTGTAGCCACATTCGTAGCAGCAGCAGCAACAGCAACGTTAGCAATAGCAGCCGCAGCAGTAGCTACAAAAGCAAACCGGCACTAGCAGCAGCAGCAGTAGCAGCTGCAACAGCAGCAGCAGTAGCAATAGCAGAAGTAGCAGCAACAACAGCAGCAGCAGCTGCAGGTGCACGAAGTCCTGTTGATCTCCTGTGGCAGACGCAACAACGGCTTGAGCAACAACCACTGATGACGTCAATAATGTTTCAGCTAATGTCATTGCTGGCGTCACTGTTGACATCATCAATTAAAAAAAACCCAACAACTCTGCAGATACTGAGCAGCACTTGCTGAAGTCAACCATCTCAGACTGTTAACACTACTGACGTCACTACTGACGTCAGCAGCATAAAAGAGGATGAAAAGAAACCACAAAGGAGGGTGAAACAAAGGGGGCCAAACAACATGGCCACTAGCCGCAATGGGCAGGGGTCCTCCTCTGGTGGGGGGACCCCTCGTCCCCCTTTCCTGCAGTAGCTGAAACAGCTACAGCAGTAGCAGCAACAGCAACATCAACAGGAGTAGAAGCAATAGTAGTAGCAGCAGCAACAACAGGAGCAGCAGCAGCAGAAGCAGCAACAGTAGTAGCAGTAGCAGCAGCAGCAGCAATAGCAGCATCGCCAAAACCCTATAGACTCTGCCATCAATCATTCTGACTCGAAAGATCCACTCGTCGCTCTATGCCAGCAGCTTGCAATGCTGACACAACAGCTAGCGGCAGCTGCCGTCACCCCCGCCGGTGCAGCAATCGCAGCAGCAGCATCAGCAGCCGCCACCACAGAAGCAGCATCAGTAGCTGCAGCAGCAACATCAGCAGCCGCCACCACTGTAGCAATAGACGCCTCCGCCGCAGCCACACCAACGTCAGCAAGCACCGTTTGCTCCGCTAGGTTACGCGAGCCCTGCGGTTTCCTTCGCCACACAATACCTGGCACAACAACACACCCTCCGCCAACAACAGACGGTGACGTCAGTCCTAGGCCCCACTCTGGGTGCCGGCCGCAGGCCAAAGGAAATCGAAACCCCGCCGGCGTCGTTTCAGGCTAGCGACCAGTTCCGGAGCTGGGAACTTTGCTTCCGGGTCTGGGCACAGGGCGAGGGCCTATGGCCTTACTATGTCTTGCCCTTCGACTCCACCCGGACCGACCAGGTCTACGACGCCGGTCGCGCCGTGTGTGCTCTTGTCCCTGTCGCCCCTCCAGCCACATGCCTCGCTCTTGAGCCCTTCCTAGGCGACCTCACCACCGGAGCCCTCCCTGACCCAGCAGTAGCCTGGCACGTACTCGCGCGCCCTCATCGCCTGTCCAGTGTTGCTGAGACCAGCCGTCTGCTTTGGGAGTTCAACTCCCTTCGCATGCGGGAGACCGAGACGGTCACCTCCTATTGGCAGCGCGTAGAGGACCTGCTCCGCCGCGTCGGAGACGCCGCGTCACCCCATCTCTCTGCGCTCCTAACTATCAAGCGTGGCGCGACCGACTCCTTTTCTGACGTCTTCGTTCACTACTCCCAGGACGTTCTTGCCGCGATGGCTATCCAGAGAACTCTCATGCCTTGGGCGTACGAGCTCTTCCTCCGCATCGAGGAAGCTCGCTAGGAGTCGCACAACCATCGCACGGAGTCCCTCGCCTCCCCTACCGTCGCCTCTCCTGCCGTCGCCTCATTGACTGTCGCCACCCCAGTAGCAGCAGCATCTTCCGGCGCCCCCTCATCTGGTAAGAAGAAGAAGAAGGACAAGAAGGGCAAAGGGACTCAGCAGCAGACCAGCGGATCAGGCAGTGCCAACCTCGTCTTCCACAATTGTGGCCAGTCAAGACACGGATGGTACACGTGTCCCGCTCCTGATTGACGAGGCTCGGGTCATCGCCACCATGTGTCGCCAGTGCGAGCGTCGCCTTGCCGCCAGTGCGAGCGTCGCCTTGCCACCAGCGCCGTGACCGTCGCTGCTCCTATCGCATCCGCGCCACCAATGACGGCCTCACCTCAGCTTCCTCCACAGCCGTCCGCATCCGTTGCTCCGTCCCCAGCGCCTTCCTTTCCTTTCCTGGACACCGACACCATCACACCGCAGTCGGTCTACTCCGTCGGACCCTCCGTCCGCGAGCGCCAGCTGGAGCAATTCATCGCCTTCCAGCTCGGTCTTCCTCGCCCTCCTCCCTAGGGAAGTGCGAGTTGCGTAGTCGCTAGTCCCTCCCCGCCCTGCATGACAGAGTCGGTGCTACGATCATGACCTGCATCTCCGTCTGTCCCGTCCTCTGCCGTGCCCTGTCCTCCCGCTCCTCTTCGAGACGATGTCGCCTGGCTAGATGACTGGCACTTGCGGTTTGCACCTCTGTCCACTTCGTCAGTGTCACTCGTCCATTGCCATGTGACTGTTAGAGACCTGGCGTCACCGGTCGAGGATGCGTCAGAGACCTGGAGTATCGACTCCGGGGCCACGCATCACATGACGGCCTCGCGCAAGGCCTTCAGTGTTCTTGGTCCCGTCACCGATGTCACCGAGGTTCGGACAGGATGTGGCCAGGTATTGCCTGTTCGTGGTGTCGGCATCGTTTGTTTCCGTGGTCCAGCGGGTGATGTTTTCTTGACTGATGTTCTCTTCATGTCTGGCCTTGTCAGCCTCTTTTCTGTCACCTCCCTTGATCGCATGAGCATGGACGTTCTGCATTCACGTGGGTTGGGCACCGTGTCATTGCGTCCGTCCGGTCCTGTTGTTCTACATGACACCGCCCGTGGCAACTTGTGGCATGTACCGTGCCTATCCGCTCCCACCTTTGTCTCCTCCTCGTCGACAGACACTGGCCACGTGTTTGTCACCAGCACTTTGTCTCCACAACACACGCGTCTCCTGCATTGTCGCATCTGTGACGTCCACTCTGCCACTGTTGACAGCATTCTTCGCACACAGCCAACCACGTATCTTGACTCAGCCTCCTAACCTCTACCGTGTCCCACTGAGTGCATTGATTGCGCTCAAGGCAAGATGCACCGTTCCACCTACCTCCTCTCTGCCTCTCGAGCGTCCGTCCCAAGCGACCTCGTTCACTCTGATGTCATGGGTCCTCTCCTGACAGAGTCTGTCGTCGAGCACGGTCGTTACGTCCTGACCCTTACGGACGACTACTTTCGCTATCGTTGGGTCTTCTGCCTCAGGCAGAAAAGCGACGTTGCTTCCACCATTCGGGACTGGCTTGTCCGCGCTGAACGCGAGTGTGGTAGCTCCCTCCGCCGCTTCCGCTCTCATAGTCGAAGTCAAACTGGACAGATGCACACAACCCCTAGACCAGTGCAACGGCAGAAGCCGGTGGAGATGAAGACGTGACAGAGACAAGACGAACATGACGCTCTGGACGTGGACGGCATCGTCGAGCATGAGGCTGACTGGGAGAGGTAGTGGGAAGTGGCTCAACCGTCGGGGGCATGACGCCAATGGAGGGAATGATGGAGAGAATGGCCACAGAATGAGATGGAAGGTCTGGTTCAGCTAGAGAGCGTCCGTCAGAGGAAGATGAAGAGGATGAAGGAGATGAAGATGATGACAGACAGGAGGAAGCAATCCGGCCTGAGAGGAAATGGTCACTAAGCTGCTGCACCATCTGTCTCAGACTCTGGAGTTCAGCGTACAGGATCACCAGGGACGAAGAAGAAGCAATCCGGCTTGAGAGGAAATGGTCCTGTGAGAGGGACAAAGAAATCAGGTAGGTCCGACTGTCATGCACGGTGCTGAAGCCAAGGTGGATGCCACTCACTAGGGCGTCGCCGACACTGTCGCCACAGAAGTGGCAGGAAATTTCACGGAGAGTTGGGTCCTGCTGTAGAGGAAGAGGACCAGTCCTCTGGGGGTCATGCGAATGAGGATGGACAATGCCGGGTCCCAGAAGTGTAGAGACTGACTATGGGAGTGGCTGGAGAGGTGCGTCATGAAAAGGTGGCGCTGGAGGCCAAAACACAGCCCCAGAAGGCTTCTGAGGAGGATGAGTGTGAAGAAATCTATCTCGCGGTGGTGACGAGAAAAACCACGTTGAAAGCTGGCCAGAGGATGGAGGCTGTCCAATCACCACGCCATCAGGCTGGTGACTTAGATAGGCGTGTAGAGCACCAGCTCTGATCGGTGTAGAAGACAACCAAAAAGGAGGCTGGCCAGTGTGCCTAGGAGAGGGTGATGCCAGAGACCGAGTCTGCGCGTCGGTAGGCTGATGACACGGTGCGGCAAAGGGAACTCTCTCTCTCTCTCTCTCTCTCTCTCTCTCTCTCTCTCTCTCTCTCGGTGGTGTAGAAACCAGCCACAAGAGTCGCTGGCCAGCAACATCATGAGCTGGTGGTGCCGGCGGTAGGATCACTGTGTTCGGAGACAACTGGTGATAAGAGTGAGCGGGGGAGAGGATGCCTACTGGCGGTGTAGAATCCGACCACGAGAACACATGGCTCAGGAGACCATGTGGGGATGGTCCCGGCTGCGGCCTCAGCATGTCGGAGTGTCGCAGATGAAGAGGGTGAGAGTGCTGAAGACTAGCACTAGGCGGTGTTGAAATCACTTGTGTGAAGTAAGAGTCAGGAGGTGGACCTGGTCGTGGCAGCATCGTGCCTAGAGAGACGATGAGAGGTGATGAGCTTGAGAGGGGTTGTCACTGTCCCGAGGTGAAAAAACCCGAAATCAGGTGAATTTGAAGAAGAAAAAGGGTTGTAATGCACGTTAGATGTGCTTGTGCTAAAGGGGGTTGAGAAGAGAAGAAATAAAAAGGACATGGAGGAAAGATCTCCCCCTTCTTTTGTTCAAAAGAATAAAGGGGAAATAAAGAAATAAAAAGAACAAAAAGGGAATCTTGTTTTACAAAAAAAAGTTACAAAACTACCCCATTGGTAATTGAGTGCCCAGGCTTTCTCGATTGCCCCTTTGGCCTAGATGATGTTTGTTTGTTTTCTTGGGTGATGTGATCGGGTCCATGTTCCAGAAGCAAAGAGGGCCACCACCCACGGTGGCGTGGGTGATTTTGTACCCACGCAAACACTGTGGGTGGTCTTCGCTGGCAGCCTCGATCGAGGTGTCGGCGGCGTGACGTCGTCACCAGCGGACATCAGCAACTGCAGTGCACACTACAGCCGGGTTGTTTCCTTCAAAGCTTCATTGACCCAGCCGTCATGCTGCCTCGCTCGCTGCTACTGGCAATGTGCAGCTGTTGCGGTTACGTGAGCTCTCCTAGCTGTGCAATGCTGGCACTATCATTGCTTCTGCTGCGCAGCTGCTACTGTTGTTGTTGCTAGAGCTGCTGGCTAAAAGTAGCAGGTTGCTGTTGCGTATCAACAATGCTGCTACTTCTGCATGGCTGCATCAGCTGCCATTCACTACCCGCTCCGTAGTGCATGCTGCTTGACATCAGCTGAGCAGCTGCACAATCAGACTAGAGACGAGGATCAAAATTGCACTGACTGCTGCGCAATGCTGCTGGTCAAAGGCAGCGGGTTGCTCGCTGCTGACCTATGGGAGGCTGATAGCAAGCTGTGCACGCGCAACTTTTGCCTGCCAAACATTCCGGCTCGCTGCTGCCAGTGCTTGCTTCTGCTGCACGCTTCAGCTGCTTCAAATGCGGCTGCTTGTTGCTTCACGCGGTTGCTTGACAATGGGGCTGCAGGGCTGCTTGCATGCAAAACGATGTTGAGATTGCAGGCTGCCATGCGAAAGCGGCTGCTGTCACTGTTGTTGCGCAGTGGGTACTCCGCAAAGCCTCTGCCCATGTTACTGCTGCTGTTGCTGCTGCTGCGCACTTCGCAATCCACACTGCTGATGTTGGCTGCTGCTGCTTTGCATGCACGTTGAGCACTCACACTCCTCCAAGAGTCATTGAGTTGTGGCTGCTCTGTTGCTGTGCAGCAGCGGCTACCGCCTGTGATGTTGCCGCTTCTGCCGTTCAAACAACGGGTGCGACAGCACCCGGTGGCCTTCGAAAACAGAACTACTCTTGTTGCTGTAGCAGAAATCTTTTCTCCCCCGGCACATCTTTGCGTGCGTGGTGCCACGTTGCGCACCTCTGCTGCGTTTCAGACCTGTTCTGCTGCTTTGCTGCTCACACGGCCCCTCTCTGCTCTGATACCATGCTAAAATGAGTCTAGGGCATGCAGGCCCATGCTGGATGAGACATGGACTCTGGTGGTGAGCGGGAGAATTCCAGCGCCAACATTTGGCTCAAGTCTGGAATGAATGAGTTAAGATCAAGGAGAGAGTACAATGAGCCCTGCTGAGAGCTAATTTACTTGGCACTGGCGGTGAGCCCACCAGGCCTCATCATCCCCGTCGCTCCAAAAGGCACGAACGGGGAATACACATGGCACAAAATACGAAACCACACAATGGAGGTCTCCCGAGGCACCAGAACAGTCCGCCAACTGCCTGGGTCTCAGCCGATGGGAAAATATGCAATATGCCCCAAACACATCCAAACTCTCTGGTGAGACACTAACACCACCGACTAGCCAGACTAGGCAAGTTTAGGCCTCCCAAGACGCCGGAACATGTAACCAGGCGTCTGGGTCTCAGCCACATGCAAACTACACATGTATGATGAAGGGTCAACAAAGACTAGATTAATCAGCTCTGGGTCTTCCGAGGTACCGGTACAAACCCCCAAGTACCGGGGTCTCAACCACAGACGGAGTGCACAACCTGTCGCAGACTATGCAGTGAATTTCTGTGGGGTCTCCGGGAACACTGGCACAAACCACCTTGTGCCCGAGTCTCGACCACCGAGAAAACTCTATCAAACATGCATGGGTGAACTATGCGGCTAGCACGCACCACACGTGCCACAGGAAGAGCAGTATAGCTGCTGGAGAACCATCATAAAAAACTAGGAGGCTCTCGCTACACAAGACTGTATGACAGTCAGACAGCTCAAGGCCCATACACCAAGAGCCGGGATGCTGCCGGTAGGGCTGGTTCTTTCCTTGGGTTGCGGCCGAACCCTAGGTGAATCACTTGTCTGGGTGGTTCGGTCAAGCGGAACGATCCACCATGTTCGCTCACGTTTCCTCCTACTCTCATTCTCTGTTTTCTTCTTTGTTCCATGATGTGTGTGTGTGTGTGTGTGTGTGTGTGTGTGTGTGTGTGTGTGTGTGTGTGTGTGTGTGTGTGTGTGTGTGTGTGCCTCCATGCTTCTTTGCACCTATGAGCTGCTCTAGACACTCCTAGCTTCTACTACCTACTTGTATCAGAGCATGAGAGGAAAATTTCAGCGATGGAGTACTGACCTCTCCTCAGCACCCCCCGTCCTACCTGTGGCCGCCCTCGCCATCACCGCAGCAGTCTCGCTGCTGCATCGGCTGTGCTTTGGCAGCGACCATTTTGGGTTCCGCCTGAACCCTCGGTCTACCACTTTCAATCTGATGTGGGAACCTCATCACCAGCGTCTAATTTCGGCCTAAAGATCTCACGGCCATTGCAAGCCACTGTCCTTGACATTTTCACTCAATAGTCAACCTGGGGGGCCCCAGCACACAGCAGCAGGTGACATTAGCGGCAGGCCGAGACTGTCTCCATGAATGGCAGCCGCTGCGTCAACAACCTCATTGTTGTGACATTCAATCCTAGCAGCTGACTTACCTCCCTCAGCTAACCTTGGTTTGGGCGTATCTGTTGCAGACCCAAGCCCCAAAATTCGTCCGCAGCCGTTAGCCGTCAGCCATCAGCTGCCAGTTGACAACGGCCGTCGGCCGCTATTGCTCACGACAGGCATTAATCAACCGGTCACAGCTGACAGCCGTCAGCCGTGGCTGTCAGCCAGCAGCAGCATCAGACGTCAGCTCTGGCGGCCGACGGCTATCAGCCAGCCGCATTCCTCAGCCGTGAGCCATCAGCCGTCAGTTGGCTGTGGCCACTAAGGCTGCACTCGGTTCCTATCTGCGGAGATTCAGAGGGATCCGGATCCGTGCGACAGGTCCTGCACCTGGATCCGGAACTGGGGTAACGGATCCTTGGATTCACGGATCCTTATATTCACGGATACTGGATCTGGATCTGGGGAGTCATGGACCATGCATGGGTTATTTTCACCAACCTTGACTTTCACAGGTTTTTGAATCTGTCTACTGGCTGGTAACACTTAACATTTTCATATGTTGTACATTCACACAGACATTTTCATGGAAGACATTCACACACACATTCATGGGAAAATTATCTCAATGATGCACAATCACTAGGTACTAGACAGTGAAATATCTTCAACATGTCATCATGGCACTAATGCCGAGTCCAAGTCTAAGCATGTTCAGGTCCCCCCCTCCCCCACTGTCACCTGCACCCTCACCTTCCCCCCCATCTGCACCATCATCTTCACCATCATCTTCACCCTCTTCTTCCAGCTCTTCCTCAAGAGCTAGATCACCACGACGACGTTCGTTCACCCATGCCTCCTCCGCTACCAACTCTGGTGCTACCTCTCCGCTAGGTGCTACTGCGAAGTCCAGCATGGTTGGATCATTGATCCAGGACTTCAGCAGCATGAGGTTCTCAACTGTGAGGTCTAGCAGAGACTGCCTGAAGTCAGTAATGATGTGGCAGCCCAGAGAGAAAAGCCTTTCAGACGGCGTGCTCGTGGTTGGAACTGCTAGGAGGTCCAGTGCTGCGAGGTGGAATGTCGAGTACTTCGGGGCTTCTTCTTGTCCTTCGCCCAGGTGTCCACCTCCACCTCCAAACTGGAGGGTCCAGCCTGAAAGGTGGTTACTATGCTCGGCTCCGTGAACATGTCGGCGCCTGCATCTTCCAGTGCGGCCTCCATGACATCCGGCTCAGACTGAATCCTTGCGCTGCAACGTGGCTGCAGGGTGCTGGCTGTGGTGGGTGTTGTCACTGCTGCAGTACAAATAGAACTTAGGTAAGCCTTTTGGACAAACAGTGCCGTTGTATCAAACATGACTTGACATAATTGTAGTTTACCTGATGCTGCAGCTGTTGCACTTGTGGATGCAGCAGCAACAGAGTCAGTGTGGTTATGAAGCTGGAGCTGCTGTAGACCATTGGTATTGCTGACTACAGCCACGGCTGCGACAGCCTCCTCTGCAGCTCTGCACAGCTCCACCCGCAAGTAGTACGGCCTCAGCATCTCCACCACCTTCACGTGTAGCTCTGTTGGGGTGGCGATGCCGACCTTGGGATGCACGTTTGCGTAGAAACGCAGGCGGAACCGAAGATCAAGGGCGGTTGCCAACACTTGGCGCTCGGTGCACAAGTTTGCATACTTGTCTAGCTTGGCGATGCTGGAGTTAATGCCCTCCTTGAGCTCGACCAGCAGCTGTTCCTTGCAGCCCAGACGGCCAGCTTGTCCTCGACGCTTGCTCTTGCGCTCTGCTGCCACGGCTTTCACGACCCAGTTCTGCATCTTGCTGAGGATGGAGGAGTAGAAGGGAATGACAAGGGAGAGGGTGGGATAGGACGATCCGGATATGTCATCCGTGAAGCCCTTGTAGGGCTTCACGATGACAGTGACGAGCGCAATGAGCTCCCATTCCTCATAGGTTGGCTTCAGGTGTGCGCCATCCCTGCCATACAGATCCAGCCACTCCTCAAGCACAGACCGCACATCAATCACGCGCTCACACATGTCCAAAGCGTTGTTCCAACTTGTCTCGGTGTCCAGGTGGAGGGACTTGTACGTTAGTCCCGCTGCTTCAACGGCTTGCTGCAACGTATCTTCACATGTTGGTGTCCGTGTCACAAAGACAGCGATGGCCTTGACCTACTGAATGACGGCCATCACGCGCGGCTGCTTCAACAAGTCCCCCACAGCAAGGTTCATCACATGGCCGAGGCACCTGATGTGCTCGGCCTTCTCGAAGGAGTCGTTGTTGGGCACCATGTGGTTGTCAACGAGGGAGTCATTTGTGCTCTCACTGTCCATGGTGAGACAGAAAACTCTGTCCCACAGCACCCACTGTTGTAGTGTTTTTTTCAGCAGTTGGAAGAGGTTGTCGGCTGTAGCCCTACCCTTGATGGCCGGGAAGGCGAGGGCGATGGCACGCACGTTGTAGTCGGTGTCAATCCAGTGCGCCGTTACTCCTAGGTACTTGACGTTGTTTCTTGCTTTCCAGTCGTCGTTCGTGAAGGAGATGGCCGAATTGACTACCGCCAGCTGCTTCTTGATGCGCTGACGGAACGCCTTAGCACCGACGCGGATGTTGCGGGCGACGGTCATGCGGCCAGGAATAGTTGCTGCGGGGTTGGTGTGCGCAAACGCCTTGGCAAGCCAAAAACTCTCCATGGAAAAAAACGAAAGGTTGTTGTCCACTGCATGCTTCCACAGCATGCAGTGAAAGAACTTCTTAATGAAGATGTAGCCGACGCCCGCCACACCACGCGCGATTGGGTTGTCTTCAGGAGCTGCTGCTTCACCGCCATCAACATCCGCGACCGCACTTCTCGCCTCTTGGAGCTTGTTGGCAGCGACAAGGGCTTTCAGATGCCGCCACTTGTCTCGGTGGATGAGGTGCATGTACTTCCAGAGAGCGCCGGTGGTGCCGTTCTTGGCCGATAGGCTGACTGGTTTTACTGGGTCCTTCGTGCAGTGTAAGCACATGCCCCGCGCGGTTGGACCGACACCCACTTTTTTTAAGGACCCCCAGATGAGGAAGTTCTCTCCCCGTCGTTTGCGCTTGTCGCCGACGGCGCCCTCCTCTTCCTCTTCGTCCTCAACGTCTTTGTCGTCGTTCACCTCGTCTTCATCAGCGGGACGAGTGGTATCGTCTTCGGCCATGACGACTAGTAACAGGAAACACAGTTGCTGGATGTCGAACAAGGAGATGCACACCCAGGTGTTGTGCTTCTAAACGGCGTGGCAGTGCAACGACGGACGGGTTGCGCTGTTGCGGACCACCAACGATGCGACGATGTCCATCGACGGTTGCCTTTGTCCAAACCATATCCGGCCATCCGTGGTGCTCATGATATTGTGGGGCTACAGGTGGTTGGTCAGTCGACACATAAGAAGATATGAGACCAATGAACTGTCAAGGCGCCATCTCCAGGCTGGCGACTTGACAGGTTTCACGCGGACGTGTCGCAAAATAGTTTGACGTTACAAAATATGGCGTGCATGTTGAGTTGTTCGATTTCGCATGTGCAAATGTGTGTGCTACGTGTTTGATTTGAGCCGGACGTCTAGTCAGGGTTTTTTACCCCAACCCCCCCTCCCTCAGCCCGAGGATCCGGGTCAGGATCCGCAGATACAAGCCGGATCCACAATCATGGATCCGGAACCGTGAATCTAGATCTTGATCCGGATTCATGGGTAGGGTACCGCGGAGCCCAGGATCCGTGTGCATCCTTAGTTGCCACCAGCCATCCACTCTAATGACCGTCAGTCATCAACAGGCCACGCTTGATAGTCGCCTGCCCTCAACTGTCAGCTGTTCGCAGTTGTCATCTGTCAAATCTAGCAGCGCGCTGCCAACGGCCGGCCGTAGCCGTCAGGAGCTCGCCGTCAACTGCACCGCACCCGTCTGTTCTAACAGCCGACATCTTCTTGGCAGCAGCTGATCTCAGTGCAGTGGCTTCTGCCGTTGCACACTAATCTCAGCTGGTGTTGCCGCATGAAACAGAGCTAGTCCCTCCGTCACCTACGGCAGTTCAAGAGCCTGATTGCCACTACAATGAGCTACTCTAGTGCGAGAAGTTCGTGGAGTGCCATCGGTGGGCACGACGTGGCCGCCGCAACCCTGGTTGATTGCAACTCTCGGTTCTCGTTATTTGCATAGCTCTCACAGACATTCATACAAATTAGCTACAACGAGGCTCACTCATCTTAAGAGTGCCATATTATCCAACTTGGCCAACTTGGCTTAAAAAACTCATGTGTTCCGTTCTGGACGAAGGTTGCATCTTCATACAATTTCTGAACATCTTTGTGCTCACAAGCTTTGTTGGGGTGTTCACAATCACTTCAATGTCACCCACCACATCGTGTGAATCAAAGGACCATCAACCTCCAGAGGCTGAGAGAGCCTCCCTTCCTCGTCATGTAAAGCACCCTACTTCAACAGACATTCACATCTAGTTTTTCTCCCCCCTTACCCCCTCTCCCCAACCACACACCCTCCCACCCTCCCCCCACTTCCCCCGGGCCCCTCATTGCCCCATCATCCTCCTTACTTCTCTCTCACTTATCACAGGGTGGCCCAAGATGACTTCCTCCTGATAGTTGGACTCGGCAAACCAACACAGCCTTGATTCTCCTGCTACAACACAACAGTCAGCACAACATTCTTCTGGAGAGGAGGGGCAGAGCAAGTACAGTGAATGGCAGAGGAGCCATTCGGCCATGCCCTCAACGGAACGGGCGAAGAAATTGGAAAGGTGGATCTCCTGCTCAGCCTCCCTTAGAATGCGTGGCGCGGACGGGCTGCTCCCCACGACCCACGCACCCACCCACCGGAGCCGTGGGGCTTGGTGAAGCAGCCGAAAGGACTTCCCTCGTCTCACGTCCTGATCCCACGAACAGAGCCTCGAGTCTTGGCAGGAACACAGGCTTGCCACACACTCCGGTCTGCTTTCCCGCCAGCTCATAAGGCCACACATTCATGCCCTCGTGCCTTGTAGTGAACCGTCCCATTCGTGCCCACGTGCCACCAAGACGCCAAGAGTGCGTCCAGCAATCGCCAGACCCGAGACCATTCCCCCTCCAGCGCTCCCCCCCTCCAGACTCATATCTCCAGACGCAAAGAGTACGGCAGCACACTGCACAGCAGCAGCACCCTGCCGAGGCCAGAGGACAGCGCCCCCTCGCAGAAGCTCCCTCTCCAATCCTAGAGATGATTCCGCACGCTTGCTGCACCTCCCCCAAACCTCGTGTCCTAAAAGATCCGCGTGCTCGATGCACCTCCCAAACCTACTCTCCTGAAGACCCGCACGCCTGCAGCACCTGCCAAACCTCCTCCTGTACTGCATCTGAGCAGCAGTCCGCCTGGGTGCCTCACCGGCTCGGACCGCATCGCATCCCATTACACCGCACCGCATCCCATTACACCGCACCGCATCCCACCACAAAGGTCATTCCGTCGCTCAGAGCGGCGTGTTGCGGATTGGACGCCGCGCCAGACAGTCGCCATTGCAGGCCTCGTCTCTCAAGCCGGATAGATAAACCCAAAGCTGTGGAATCAGATCTTCTACTCTCTCTCTCTCTCTCTCTCAAGGCGGATCAATAGATCCGAGGGTGTAAAACTGAGGCTCCAACCCACTCAAGCAGGATCGATCGATCCAAAGCTGTGCACTCCCGTCATGTCGAAACTGCCCCCTCCCTCGTCTCCCCCACCCCCACCAATCCGTCTCTCCTGTGTTCCTCCCCCTCCCCCGAACACAAGCCCATGATCCCCAGCCCCCGCAGCCCCGGGAGAGTACACTCCAGGCACAAACCCCCCTGTTCCCCCGGGCGCGATCCCGCTGCTTCCACCAAAGCTCAGACTGTCGCCGCCTTCCCTTCCTCCGCTGTCAGATCTGTACAAGGGTGAAGGGGCTGTGGCTTTAGGCTCCCTGGCTGAGGGAGCGATGCCGCCAGAAAATGATAAATCGGCGGTTGGATCCGGAGCGTAGTATTGAGGCGGTACTTCCACAAGAGCTCTGTAGCCCGTGCCACCTGCAGCACCAACAGCAGCACCAGCACCACCACCAGCAGCTCCATCACCACCACCACCACCACCACCGAACCCACCCATCCCTACACCGCCACCCATCACACCGCCAACAGCCATCACCCCTCCTCCCCCACCGTAATACACCGGTGCCCCCGAGCCCCCCATCTCGTGGGTGGGAGAGAACCGCGAGGTGATGCGGTCGGGCTCGAGGACGGCCTCCAGCTCCGACACGACGCGGCCCATGCTGGGGCGACCGGCGGGGTCGTTCATGTCAGTGCACCGGAACGCGAGGTCGAGCACCTGCTGGAGCTCCGCCTCTGGGTAGAGACCCATCGTCTCGTCCACAATGGCGTTCAGACCTTGGCGCTGCAGCTTCTCCTTCACCTGCAACCCACACGCATGTCGAGAACCAGAGAGAGGTACCGACTTGGGACTGGGCGCCTCTGTGCATCCACTTCACCTCTTCTGACATTCGCCCTCTACATGGAGACCCATCGTCTCGCCCACGATGGCGTTCACACCCTGGCTCTGCAGATTCTCCATGTCCTGCAACATAGACCAACCCCTTGACAGGAAATGGTGGCCATTTTATTTCGCTCTAATAAAAAATGTCTTCCTGAAGTTGAAATCTCCGGTTGCTTTACCCTTGGAAGGGGGGGGGGGGGGGGGGGGGGATTGTGGACCCTAAGTCTGGGTGCCTCACCCATGCTCTACACAAACAGAAGTCGACCACTGGACTTCAGGTACTGTGGTCGGGGACTTCCACTAGTACTTGCCACTCGCCTAGAGGGGTGAGTAACAAGAACAAAAACTAAAGGGGCAGCTAGTTACGGCAAGCAGACATGCGACGATTTCGATTCGCAACCAATGACAAATCGTAGTCGTCGTAATCCTGCCTTCATCCACTGGTCTTTCCACTGTTGTCCGCTCCACCCTCCGCACAGGTGCACGACAGAGAACCGGACTGGCAGGCAAAGAGCAGCAGTAACAGTGGCCGCAGCAGCGGCAGCCTCAGCAGCAGCAGCAGAAGCAGCAGCAGCAGCAGCAGCAGCAGCAGCAGCAATAGTAGCTGTGGCGGCAGAACTGGGTGGTGTGCGGATTGGGGTGGGTCAGTGGTCTTCAGAAACAACCAACGAGAGTTGACACGTAC
>SZWC01009480.1:81062-95135 GCA_023375785.1 Penium margaritaceum
ATATATATATATACAAGTGTCGAGTTTTGAATGAGGCATAGTCGGGATGATTGGGTCGATTGTCGAGCGACACGTGCCGAGTCGCGTCGTGAGTGGTCGGATCCAAGAAGGTCCGCCGAGAATTTGGGGGTCTTCAAAAATTGACGGTGAAGATGCGAGATGCATCTTTATAAATCCAGATTTGTCTTGGTGCGTTGAGAACGTCGATCGAAAGGTTGTGATACTTATGTTCATAGGTTCATGAGAGTGGTCAAAGTTGTCGGAAGGTTCGGGAATATCCACCAAGGGCGGGGCAGTTGACCAATTTTCCCTCGAGTGTCGGAGTGAATATCGTGGTTCTCGCGACGTGATGGGTTGTTTGTGTAATAACAGAACTGCCCACTCGGAACGATTAGGGAGTCTTGTATGCCTGGTACGTAACATCTCGGAACGATGAACAAAATTCAAACCAAACTTGAAAGACTAAGCACCACCCAATTCCTGGGAAGAGAAGTAAGCCTACGTCAATACATCCCTGACGTAAAAAATGAACTTTAATTCAACATATGGTGTTTTACTATTGTATTCATAAACATGATGTGCTATGTCAAGCCGAACATAGGTGGTTCATAGGAATGAGGTGCAGAGTAGTAGACGAGTCGAGGAATTAGGAAAAATGGATAATTTTGAGTAAGCAGTAAGTTTAATTCAATGAAAAGTATCGAGTAAGTCAAGCACATACATATAGCCACGAGTATCACAATGAGGCATATGTCGGGTCTTCGGCATGTGAGCCCAACAACGCGTACAAGGATGTGCCGTGAGTGGCTACTTTGAGAAGCTCCATAGAGAAGTTGGAGGTTTTTGATAATACTGAGACGAAGTTTTAAGAAGATTCGAGCGCCATCGCGAAGTCTACCAAACAATGTCACCACATTGATATGCTCCACGAAACGTTTCTCGAACATTCTAGAAAGTGGTCAAAGTTGTCAGAATCTTCTGGAACAGAACACCGGAGGTCGAGGCAAGTAGCCAAAATCCCCTTGGCCGATCGGCGTAAAAACCTTGAGGTCGACGCGCGGTGGGCCATGAATATAAGGATAAAGATGCCCACGTGCAGAGTTTAGGGGCACGTGTTCGTCACAGAAGTAACACTCCCCCCCCCCCTTCAACCGCGACGGCCCGGCACATAAGGAAGCGTATATCGATGACGGTCGTAGTAGCCTTCGATCAGTTGATTGATGTCTCCAAGGTTGTTGAAGTGCTACCAGGTGTTGTGCGTGGTGTCATAGCTGTACCATTTGACTAGATACAACGTCCTTTTTCCGCGTCACCGATGTCCTTGAATATCTTCAATCATGTACACAATATCCTCGTCCAGCAGGATAGGAGGCGGAGATGTGATGCCGCTGCCGGGGATGTTCGTGTTGAAGTCTTTGTTGTGCTTAAGTTTGCTGATGTGGAAGACAGGGTGGATGGCTTTACTACCAAGGAGGTGAAGGCGAGTGACGACAGGGATTTACATACGTTCAATCTCAAACGCTCCCAACCACCGGGGTCTGAGCTTTGTAAAGTCTTGTCCCCAGAGTTTGATATCTGCATAGCTAAGGATGCAATCGCAAGTGCTAAACACATCATTGCTGTGATGCCGGTCACCCACTCGCTTCATAACTGCTTGTGTCTTTGAGAGGGTTTTTCGTGTTTCCTCTCAGAAAGTGGAGAAATGCATACGGTGGATGTCAACCGCGAGAGTGTTGCATTGGCACTGTAATCTTGCCGGTGTGGCACGAAGTTTGTTGTAAACCAATTAAAAAAACATTTACACATTTAGTATGCAAGTTTTATGTGGTTTGCATAGTGTTCAGAGGAGTTCTTTGAGAGTCGGATCGGTCCCGTCAGTTTACCTGTCAGTTTGAAGATGGAACGTCCTTGTTAGCTGGATCCGACTGGCGTAAAGCGTCATCAACTCACACCAGAATTGGCTATTAAAACAGCCATGTCATTGATGATGGTATGTGGCACGCCGTGTAGCTGTACGGTCTGATTTAAGAACAGCCCCATGGTTCCTTGTGCGGTGATGGAGGTCGTTGTGAAGATGAAGTGCGACTTTTTGGAGAATTCTTCCCACCACCACAAGGATTGCGTTATAGCCCTCGGAACTAGTGGATAATCTTGTCACGACATCCATGCTTTTCACCCACGGCTCTATGGGAACAAGGATTGGCTGTAGTAGACCGGGTGGCCTCGTGCAACGAGACTTTTGCTGCCAATAGGTGTTGCACAATTCATAGAAGGTTGCCACGTTGATCTGCACCTTGTTCCACTTGTAGTAGTTTATCAGCTTCTTGAGCGTCTTGTCCTCGCAGAAGTGTCCACCTGCACCAGTGTCATGGCATTCCTCGAATAACATTCTTCTTAGTTCCTCCTTTGATGGTACAACGACCTGGTGGGTGAATCATTGTCGCCAATTGGGGTTGTCAGACCAGAATTTAATTTTATCATATCCTTCGAACTCCTCGTACCCATTCGCAAAGGTACGGTTCTTGTTTGCTGAGTAACATATGGATCTTGGGCATTAGATCTGGTTGCTGACTTAGAGCATCCGCTAGATCATTTTTCCAGACGATACTCAATGTCGTAGTTGAAGATGGACTCAAGGAACTCCATCCATCGATTTTTTCGACGACTTATATTTGACTGAGTCTTGAGATATATCACTACGTGATGTCGGTGTGGACGATGCATCGTCGGCATTCAAAGTTTCACCACCATATTTCGAACGTGTGCACGAATTAAATCATCCCCTTTTCATGAACTGCATAGTTGAGTTCCAGTATGCGCAATGATTGCAACATGCATGTGACCGGTTGCTCTCCAACATCGCTGTCCTCAAGGAGAACAGCTCTGATAGCTCGATCGGACGCATCGGTGGCCATGATGTAGTCCACCGTTGGATCTTCCAGTCGCAAGGCGAGCATCAGAGGTGAGAGTGTTTATTAAAGAGATGAAAAATTATTGTTTGCTATCCTCCCACTTCCACTCTGTGGCTTTACGAGTGAGATCGGAGAGAGGCACTGAAACTTGGGTGTAGTCTTCTACAAATCAATGGTTGTAGCTATGGACGCCTAAAAACTACTTGGATGTCCTGAATATTGGTACATGTCAGCCAATCAGCAATTACCTCCATCTTTTTTGGGGCCATTGTGATCTTTCTTCTGCTGATGATGTGGTCAAAGAACTCAATCGAATTGCGACCAAATTCGCACTTCGAGATTTTTCTTGTAGAATTTCTCTGTTTGTAGAACTTAAAGAACTTTCCAAAGATGTCAGTTGTGCTCCTGTAGAGTGTGGTTGTACATTGGGATGTCGTCAAGATACACGACAACGAATTCTTTGAGATATGGATTAAAAATGTTGTTCATTACCACCATGAATGTTACTAGGGCATTTGTGACTCTCAAGTTATGATTGTGAACTCGAAGTTCCTGTATTTGGTGCAGAAGCCTGTCTTCTTAACATCCTTATCAGATACAAAAAGCTAGTTATAGCCACTACATAGGTCAATTCTGCTGAAAATTTGGGCCCGAAGGAGTTGATCAATATTTTTTCCTGCTCCTAGAAGAGGGTACCGGTTTTTATGATGATGTCATTCAATGCTCGGTAGTCAATGCATATCCGCATCTTCCTAATTTTATTTCTCACAAAAATGTTTAGGTACTGCATGTGGTGACGTGGAGGGTCTGAGGAACCCTAGTCCAAGCATCTTTTCTAGCCGCTTCTTAAGTTTTTTCAACTCATGATCGCTCATATGATCTGTCACTTTTATTGCCAGTCTACTGTTCGGCTTTGAGTCTATCTAGTTGTTAACATTTTGTATTGGAGGCAGGTCTCAAGGTTGTTTGTCGGGGAAAACCCCTCCGAATTCTGGGAAAAGTGGTGCAAAATTCTCCGGATGGTTGCGAACTTATCAGGTGTAGAGAGCATGTGTTTTTCTCTAATGTTTTGAAGTCTCTGCTTCCCCTGCCTCCACGTGGACTAGCCACGCCTGAGCTCTTTGTCATAGATATTTTTGGCCACGTCAAGGGATATCGGCTGGCATTCTATAATTGGGGCAAATTCCTCTACTGCTTCCACCTCTGCTGCTTCCTGTAACCATCGTTGCATCATGGGTCAATTGACCAGAGGCTGATGTCGTTTTCTGCAATTAAGGCTAACATCGACTGATTTGCTGCTATATTCCACATGCGAACTGTGCCGGTACATGGATTCTCGCTCGAGGATGAGTTTATGGTCGCTTATCGGGATGCTGTAAATGGTGATTGCTTGCTAACTATCTCACTTGAGGCTGTTTTTATAGTAAAAACAGAGCTTGTCAGTTGCGAGGTCGTTGCCGGTGATGATTTTGCAGAACTGCTGCATGTACTCTACCACATTGGACTTTTGACACAATCATTGAAGTTTATAAAATACTTCCAGATTCTTGTTCATTTTTCCAGAGCGAGCAAGTGTAGCACTCGTGAAGTTGCTCAATGTTTTTGGTGGCATGAGGGAGTCATGTCACGTTGAATTCAACTGCATCAGAGGTAGTTTACCTACGGTTGTCAGTGTGAGAGGGGTCGTGTAAGTCGTTGATCCAGCCATGCCAGTTTCTTGTTGCTGTTGGACAGTCATTACTTCGGACCACCAACTTAAAGTCTTGCCACACAAAAGCAAAGTTAAGCGAAGCGAGGTCGTTCTACTTCTTTTTGTTGTTGACCCAAACAGTCATAAAGTACACCTCTAAACACGTCAGCCACATCCAGACTGTTGGTTCTTTTGAGTTGGCACGATCAAACGACTCAAGGAGTGCTCGTCGAATCTGGGATTCACTCGAGAGTTGGATATTTCTCTCAGTGAGCACTACTTCTCATGCATGGGAAATCCAAAGCTCCTCCATTGTCTCGTTGAGTTGTTTGAGTCGATGAGTCTTGAGGCTCTTGAGTCCCGACAGATTCTGGTACATGTCATCATTAATGCGGGCATGTCGGCCGGTGCCTCCCATCGTGCTAGGTGTCGTCTCGGCAGGCAATGATGGGGGTTATCTGAGTCCAAGGTATCCGTCACTGGGTTGGCCATCTTGTTGGTTCCGCGCCACTCATCGCAAAAGCTATCATTGCCTCTTGGTTTTTCTTAAGAGTGTCGTTGGTCGCACGTTGATGATCCTCCATCACCGGAGACTTGGTTGGATATTATTGCTCATCGTCAGTTGGGCTTACTCAGTTCACCGTCATTGTCACGAGGTCTTCAACCTTCTAAATGGTGGAGATCCACTAAAGACTCCAGCGTGGTTTTCTCCAAGTGTTACACTGAGGAGAGCGTGTGGTTGACAGGGATCAGGTGCAGAGCGGTAGACAATTTGAGTAACTCAGTCAAATGGATCATTTGTATTCAGAACTGAGTTTGCTTCAATGATAAATATCGAGTAACTTGAGTTACATGTATACAATGACAAGAATCACAATGAGGCATATGGTGGGTCTTCGGCGTGCGTCACCTGCTTGAGTGAGCTAATGGCGCTAGTGTGTGATCATTGACCTGTTTTTTATGTTTTGTGCTCTCCCATCTCCCATACCCCCTCCCCCTTCCATATCATGGATTAGATGTGCTGGGTAGAGGCACATGTGCATGGTTTGTGCACTTGGTACACGGGTGCTACCCCCTTCTATAAGCAGAAGAGCTTTTTGAGCAACTTTGAGGGGCGGAAAATCTCACCAAAGTTGACCTACATCGTGGCTAGCATTAGATCTCAAAATCTGATAATAGAATCAAGAAGCTTGTGCTCTACAACAGATGCATGTACGTTGAGTTCACAGTTATGTCGTTTGGACTCACTAGTGCTCCAATCAACATGTATGGCAGCCATGAACAACATTTTCCAGTTGTACCTCAATGAATTTGTCGTCATCCATCTCAACACCATCTCGGTGGAGAACGGCATCCAGCATCTCAGAGATTTCTTGAGATTTTATAAATAGAAACATTCTATAAGAATACTGTAAAATGTTACTTTATTCACTGTTCAGTTAATGTTTTGGGCCACATCGTTGTTCACGGACAGATGACCATGGATTTCCAAGAAAGTGGAGCCAGATGCTGTTTTGCAAACATCGACCAATGGTTGGGACATCCTAGTATTTTTGGGATACATCTACTATTGTTTATTCAAAAACGACTACGACCGGATGTCAGTGCCTCTATTTGATTTCATTTGTAAAACTATTGAGTGAACTTGGAGAGATAGAAAACAAGGCGTTCAATTCTTTGAAGAACGCTTTGACATTGGTGCCAAACCTATAATTGACAAATCCAACGGTGGACTATATCACGGCCACCAACTCGTCCAATCGAGCAGTCAAAGCCATTCTCCTCCAAGACAATGGTAGTGAAGAACAACCAGCCGTGCATGTGTTGATGAAACTTCATGAGCCGGAGTTGAACAATGAAGTTCACAAAAGGATATATTGGAGGTCGTGCACACGTTTAAGATGTGAATTCCATCCATTGACAAACTCAATGGATGGAGTTTTTTTTGGATCCAACTCTTACTACGATATCGAATACCGGCCTAGAAAAATATATTCAACAGATTTTTACAGCCCATGACCAGACTTGATGGCCGAAATTGGCACATTTCTCATCGATCGAGACTCGTAGCTCACAAGGCTGCTAGCGAAGTGTTATGAGGAGTTTGGCGTGTACGACAAAACCAATTCCTGGAAAGATGATTCACATTGGCAAAGGAGATTCACTTGCCAGGTCGTTTTACCATCGAATGTGCAGCTACCAAGGACGCTATTGAAGGAGTGCCAAATTACCAGTCCAGGCTTAAACTTTGACAAGGAAGAGGCATTGAAGAAGTTGGCAAAGTACAATTGGTGGGACTGCATGCAGACCGATGTGGAAGAATTTAGAAAAACACCCACAAGCGGCAAAAATATCATCACAAGGGGCCCCCGAGTCTGCTTCAACCCCTCGCCAATCCAACAGAGTCATGGTACGACATCAGCATGGACTATGTGACGTGAATTTTTGCCTCTCCAAAGGGCTATGGTGCCACCCTTGTGGTGGTGGGAAGCCTTTAAAAAATGTCTCAATTCATTTTATGATGACCACCTTCACCACAGACGGAACAGAACGGCAACTGTAGAGAATGCCATGTACCATCATCAGTGATAGAGACAGTCGCTTCACTAGTTGTTTTTGCCATGAACAGATGATGCGTTGTGGTATTCATATCAAACTATCAATGACGTTCCATAATTACACCGATGAGCAAACCAAGTGGACCAATCAGATGCTCCAAAAAATTACTTGCACTTTATGCGAGTCGCACAGAAGTGATTGGGTGGCAAAACTCTTGCCCACTGAACTCACATGTAACTCGATGACTTATACCGCACTGGGCAAAATTTTGTGTAAGGTACTCTACGGAAAATGCTTTTCAACACCGGCAGGATTTCAGAGCCAAAGCAATAAAACCTGCAGCTAACATCCATGGCCATGACTTTTCAATCATCTCAAAGGAAACACGATGGTCTATTGCAAAGATGGAGTCGGTAATGAAGCGAGTAGCAGACCGACATCACAATGATGACACTTTTAACACCGGCTTGTGTTCCACTCAACAAACATCAAACTATGTGAAAAAATAATCACAAAGCTCGCCCTATTGGTTAAGATAATTTCACAAAAAAAAAAAAAGCAAACGCCCATCATCTCTTGACTTTGCCTACTGGACAGCATGGCAATTCATCCCATCTTCCATGTCAGCAAGCCAAAGTAGTATTGGGTTTCCCGCAAAAAATTCCACGTCTGAGACATTGCTCCTTCGCCTCCCATTAGAGTGGATGGGAATATGAAGGAAGACATCGAGGACATTAGTGGACATCGACGGCATGGAGAATCAACTGAGTATCTTGTTGAGTTATACTGCTACTACGTTGTGAACAACAGCAGGGAACCTTGTGAAAATCTCCACAATTTCAACGATCTGATTGACGGGTTTTACAGGCTTTAACAGCCTACAACAGCTTACGCTCCGAGACGTCCTGGATAAAACAAGGGAAGTGTTAAGATTTAGACGTTTTTGAGTCCGTACAAAATCTGCCACTGTGCACCGAGTACCGACCTCTGTATCCTTACGCGATCGGCCGAGGGCATTTTGACATCTTCCCTGACCTTCGGTGTTCCGTTCAGTAATGTAACAACAAGTTCGACCATTATAGAATGATTGACAAAACCATCAAGAATTGTGTCAATGTTTTGATACTGTTATGTTGACTTCTCAACGATGCTAGAATTTTATTGTGGTGTGCCTCAATATTATGGAAACTACCCAACTTATGGACAAAGGTTTTGGAAGATTTTAGTAAAAAAATCCTCTTGATCACGAAACGACATGAGCAAACGAAAAAAGGAGGATGTTGCAAAAAATGAGGAGTCGGCACAAGTACACCGCAAACCTCCTGTCCGGTCAAAAATATGTGACGGCTGATCGTCCATCTGAATGGCTCACAACGGCACAAACTAGGGTTATTGAGATTGTAAAGTAGGAGTAGGGGTACGAGGAGGACCAGCCAGCGATACTGCTATGAGAAAAATAGAGGGGTTATAAATTTCACATAACAATCTTGGCACTACTAGAGGGAGGAGCTTCTCACAACTTCATAAGTAAAAGCATGGTTTAGAGGTTTGCAAACCAAATTGGAGGTGATTGGACGAAAATCATGGATAAAAAAATTGCTGATTGTCAATTTTGTAAACCAATCTGATTAAAAATCAAAGATTTGTATGACGTAACAATCTGGAGGACTTGTCCCATGGGCGACCAAAAATTCATCCAAGGGCAACATTTCCCGTAGTGATATAATCCACAGGTAGACTAGAGCAATAGAGCGTTCTACAAGAGCATTAAAGGCAATAAATGACACCTGCCTCTGATCAAGATACCCATGCTACATTGGCGGATACAGGTCGGAGCAGACGAGGAATCATCATAGGAACTTGCAACAGTCACAAAGTGTTGCATGCAGCCAATATTGCTGGACATAGCCAAAGGATATCACCCATGCGTAGCACAAGCGTGGCTCGTCTGCGAGGACACAGGGGAAGCAGAGGAGATCGTGGCAATAGATGCAACAACGCCGACCTCATCAGCATGGAGACTTAAGTTCGTAGCCGGTTTGGAGGCGTTTGCATTGCTTGTCAAAAAGTTTGAAGGGTTTTTTTTTTTACAAATTGCTTCAATAATTACCTCTGTAGGGAGACTTTGATCACCAGATAGACCTCAATCCGAGCAGCAAACCGAAGATCAAGGGAACCTGTCAGATAAGCAACCATGAGCTGGCCAAAGTAAAAATGTAGCTACATAAGATTCTTGATCAGGGGTTCATCAAGCCTTCCACCTCACCTTACGCGACGCATGTACTTTTTGTGAAAAACAACCAATGCGATGCGAATGTGTGTGGATAAACAAGCATTGAAAAAAAATCACCATCAATAACTGCTATTTCCTTTTGCAAAACGTTGAACTTTTCAACGAACTCCTCTAGGCAAGAATCTTTTCTCGCCCAGAGGAGTGTGGGGCAACAAAATCCACTTGCGTAGCAACAAACATCAAATTCGTGTAACTGATAAGGACATCAAGAAGACAACGTTCTGAACTAGATACAAGCACTTCAAGTTCACAGTCATGCCATTTGGACTCTCAAATGCCCTTGCAACATTCATGGCTGTAATGAACAAAAACAATTGGCCGTACCTCAACGACTTTGTGGTCGTGTATCTTGACAACATCCTGGTGTACATTCACATCCAAGAGGAGCACAATGGACATCTCTTCAATTTCCTTGAGAATTGCTACAACACACTCTCAAAATGCAACTTTGTTTGTCATTTTATTGAGTTTTTGGGCCATATCATTTGTAGCAGACGGATCACCATGGGCCGAAGTTAAGTGGAGGCCGTTGTCAATTGGTTGGTGCCAATCAACATTCGGGACGTAAAGGTACTTTGAGGATTTTGCAACTACTACAGGCGATTCATAAAGGAATACATTGAGGTGTCAGCACCTTGCTCTGATCCCACCCGTGAGAATATCGAGTGGAGCTTGGGGGATAAAAAAAGTTCTTAACTCTTTGACAAACGCTCTAAGGAGCCTCTACAATTGGTGGATCCAATGGTGGAATTTATCATGGCCACCGACACATCCGATCGAGGAATCAAAGCCGTTTTCCTCCGAGTTAACAACTATGGAGATGAATCAGCTGTGCACATGTCCCAAAACTACTTAGTGCACGATAAAGAGATGTTGGCCGTCGTGCACGCATTCAAAATATGGCGGTGCTATCTAGGATTCCAAGGTTTCTTCATTTGCATCAACTTCCACGCACTCAAATAGCTGAAGAACAATTCAAATTTGAGTGGCCAATAAGCTTGACGGATCGAGCTCCTTGGGTCAAACTTCGACTACGGCATCGAGGACCAACCTAGAAAAACAAATCAAACGGATGCTCTAAGTCGGAGACCAGGATTGATTGCCAAGATTAACACGTCGATTTTTGAATGAGTTCCGCACCTCTCAAGACTACTCGTGAAATGTTCCAAGGAGTTTGGTGTGTACGACAAAACCAAGGTATGGTTCTTTAATCCGTATTGCTGATGGAAATTCACTCGCCAGACCATCATACCACCGAACAATGATTAACAACGTATGGAATTGGAGAAATGCCACAACATCGGTTCATGCGGACATTTCAACAAAGATAAGATGCTAAAGAAGCTGAAAAAATGTTACTGGTGAGAACGAATGCAGACCAACGTGGCAATTTTCTGTAAATCGTGCGAAAAATATGGGGAAAATCTCGTCGTACGAGGACACAAGGACTGCTACAAAAAAAGATTGTTGCAATAGAGACGTGGGACGCCATGAGCATGGACTTCGTGACGATACTAGCTGTCACTCCGGAGGGATGCGATGCCATCGTTGTGGTGGTGGACATGTTTTTTAAAACATTAGAAAATATCCCAACAACAACCATCGTCACTACAGAAGGAACATCGTAGTTCTTTCTACATCAAATTGTGTTGTTACAAAGAGTGCCACATACCATCACGAGCAACAAAGACGGCCGCTTCACCAGCAATTTTTGGTGCGAACCAATGACTGCTACAATAGTTTGATCCTGCTATCAATGGTGTTCCATTGTCAAATGAATGGGCAGACCGAGGGGACCAGTCAGACGCTCAATCAACTTCTCCGGACTTTATGCTAGACCCATGGCATTGATTGGGCAGCAACACTGTGGCTTGTCGAACTCGCATACAAGTCGGTGACCTACAAATCTGGAAGAAATCCATTTGAAGTGGTTCGTGTCAAACTATGTGACACACCAGCAAGACTAAAAAGCCACAGCAACAATCCCATGGTTGAAATCTACAGGCGGGACTTATGAGCATCTGGGAAGAAACACACCAGATCCTCACAATGATACAAGCGGGAATGAATGAAGCGGCGGACGGACATCAAAGCGATGATGATTTAGCACTAGGGATTGCGTCCAAATCAGCCAGACAAACTTCAAACTATGTAGATAAGATTTCATAGAACTGAAATTTCGATGGTTGGGCCAGTCTGGGATGCAGTGAATGCAAATTGTGGTTGTTGTTGGACTTCACCTACAAGATAGCATGGAAATCCATCCTGTCTTCAACGGCAGGAGGTTCAAGCACTAACAAGGCCCCAACGAGTGATTTCTTGACAGAGATGTCGCTCCTTCACCTCCAAGCGGATAACGAGACGGAGTACGGGATCACGGACATCCTCGGACATGGACGCCGCAGAGAATCAAATGAATTTCTGGTCAAGTGGCATGGTTACAACGCCGCGCACAACAGCTAGGAGCCCCACGACAACCACCTAGACGTCTATCATCTGACCGGTGGCTACATTTGTCATTGACCTACGTCTGCGAACGCGTTGGGACGTCTCGGCTAAAAAGGGGGAGGTGTTGCGTCTTAGACGTACCTGAGTCCCTACACTTTCAAAGTGGGAATTTTCGTCCTTAAATTTGTGGCCCACTATTCGTTGTTCTCACGAATTTCGCACTGATCGGCTAAGGGCATCTTAGCCACTTGCTTGGATTCTTGATGTTCCGTTGTTGAAGTTTCTGACACATTCGACCCCATTCCTGAAATTTAGAGAAAATTTCAAGAAAAGTATCGATTTTGTTTTTATCCAACTTATCCAAGGTGCTGAAATCTGGTGTAGCGGGAGGGCCGGTTCGGCCCTCCCTCCTCGCCGATGCGAGGGGTGGTTGCGCACCACCCCTCGCATCAGCGAGGGCTGGCCGGCGGCCAGCAGTTCGCTGGCCGTCGGCCAGCTCGCTGCCGGCCGGCTGGACGGCCGGCGGCCGGCCAAGTGACCGGCCGGCCACCGGCCGGCCAGCCGCCAGCCGCCGATCGCGGCCTCAGCCGGATCGGCGGCTGAGAGGCCACGAGGGCCTCGAGGGCTAGGCCTCGTGGCCTCGTGCCCTCGTCCCCCCTCGCCCTCCTTGCAAACGTGCAAGAGAGGACGAGGGATAGGGGGAGTGATGGTGAGGACAAAAAGCCTGGCGCGAAATCGCCAGCGTGCCTCGCACGCGACGATTTCGCGCCAGAACGACAAAATGAAACTCGAAGTTCGTTTATGACGAACTTCGACGTAAAACAAACGGAATAACTCNTAAAAACGGAAATGGGCCTCCGGAGACTCGAAATATTCGAGTCTCCCTGCTCTGGGTCGTTGATGACGATTGCCCCTCAGTCTCGCGAAGGGGGTAAACCCCTGACGCGGACTGAGAACGCCATTCTGCGAACTCCGACGACGACTTCAGAGCAGGAGCTGGAGACACGGCCCGTTACAGTGGTTCTCAGAGCGAGACGACCCTCGCGACCAAGGGTTCGACGGAAACGGCGGCTACGACATAGATAAAACGCCACCGGCAGCTGCAAGCAGCAGCAAAAACGCCAGAAGGGACTACGGTGTCAACACTTGACGGATTCAAGCGCCGTAAAATGCGTTAGAGAGCTGAAAAAAAACTCTACTTGGTGGAGAGTCTTTCTTCCAGCCTCTCCACACTTCCAGGGGGCTGGGAGGATTTTTGTGGGGCGGGTTGGGGAGTTCCCACCTCAAAAACCACAAAATCCTCCTCATCTTCAAGTCTCCTTCAAAACCCCTTCATAAAAAAAAATTGGGACAGCGTCCCTCCCCAAGCTTAGGGGCTCTCACGACCTGAGAGCACCCTAAGAAGAAGGAGGGCTCCACCTTGGGGATTTTTGGCGGCTCCTCCAACGACGGCGGCTCAAGGAGGACGTCGCCAAGGGGCGCAAGACACGCAAAGAAGACTCAAGAGGAGGCCAAGGAATTCAAGAGGACGCCAAGGAAGACAAGAAGACAAGAAGACAAGAAGAAAAGTAGTTTCTTTTGTCCTAGACATTGTACTTCTCTTCATGCTCTTTGTCTTAGTTTTGTGAGCGGTACTCACAATCCCTGCTACTCCCTTGTATTTTGATTTTCTGTTTTCCTAGACCCTAGTTGCTACCAAGTGCCGTGAGTCACGGCCTAGGAGGACTAGTTATAAACCCACGACCTTGTGCCGACGTGGCGGCCTAGGAAAATAAAATTATAAATTAAAATTGCCTCACCGATCATGAGAGCAACGCCTAAGGAGGCGAATCCTCCTCGTTGTGGGGTGATCCCCACAACAACCTTCACGTGCTAGTCGCACGAGCGACGGGATGGCAAGTGCCGCACCGTCTAAGGCCAACAAGGGCAAGGTGGTGACGTTCTCACCACGCGCCCTTGGCGGACTCCAAGTTTTGGGAGCCGCCGCCGCGAGCACGGTTGCCAACCCAAAGGCAACCGTACCGCCTAAGGCAACCGTGTCGCCTAAGGCGACCATGCCGCCTAAGGCAACCGACGCCAACCTCGGCGACACCGAGAAGCGTGCGGAGGCCGCAAAGGTGCTCGACGAGCACGTCGACGCGCATACGGGCGATCCCCATGCGACGGACGAC
>SZWC01009481.1:38451-71261 GCA_023375785.1 Penium margaritaceum
TATGTCCGAGCTGGTGGGTAACTGAGACAACAATCCTAGAAGTCTACACCAAGAGGACCAGAGGGTTTCAGGTGACAGGGTACAAACTATGCAAAGATCAGCAGGCTGATTCACACCCAATGAAAATGAAAAGCGCACTCATTTTCTGCTCTGACACGAAATCTCATTAGGCACATCCAGCTCCTGACTTGCACCATCAGTCCATGTGGCAAAGGAGCAAGTGGGGGCGCTCACCTGCAGCCGCCCGAGGGTCTCCAGCAGCTCCTTGCTGCTCACAGCTCCCTTCCCCTGCTGCTCTCGGCGAAGGGCACGCTCCAACTCAGCCACCCTCTCCTTCTCCCTCAAAGCCTGCCTCTGCACCACCTGCAGCGCCTCCTCCATCTCTTTTATCTTTGCCATCGCCCTCTTCAGCTCCTCTGCATGGCCACAGCTGCAATCATCCCCGCTGCTGTTGCTGCTGCTGCCGCCGCTCGATGCCACTGCCACAGCAGACTTTTCAAGTGCAGACTTGCCAGCATGCTGTTGCACAGGGACTGTGGAGGTTAGTTCCTTGGTTGCACCAACCTCAGCTGCTGCTGTCGCGACAGCAGCAGCAGAAGCAGCCGCTGCTGGTGCAGGTTCAGGAGCAGGAGAGGCAGCACCAACAGCTCCCTTGAGAACAGCCTGTCTCCAGGGGCTGTTCCGCAACTCAGCCGGCATCTCTGCAGCAGCTGCAGGTCCACTGGCGGCAGCAGGTGCAGAAGCAGACACAGAGATGGCAGTAGGCTCTGAGTGGCCACTCGCTGTCCGAGTAGTGAACTTTGGGTCAACATTCTTCTTCGCTTTCTTGTTTGCTGCAGCAGCTCTGGCGCCCCTGCTCCCTGTGCTGGCCTTTGCCGTGCCTACTGTTCCATCTGCTGGTGCTGATGCTGCTGCTGCAGCGGCAGCTGCAGCTGCTGCTGACTTTGCTGCCTGCCTCTGCCTGGCTCCCCGCGACACCACCAGGGCATACCCTGCAGCTGCCGCCTCTGCTGCTGCATGAGCCTGGGTGGATGCAGCAGCTGCAGCAGCAGAAGCTGCTGCTGCAGCAGCAGCCATGATCTCAAAGATGTCCTCTGAGTCGTAGGGGGAGATTGCAGCATTGGCCGCAGCTCCCGCGGGGGCCTGAGCTGTGGCAGGGGTATCAATGGTGACGTCTTCTTCCCTCTCTCCTACACTAGCGCCTGAGGTCCCATCTTCGTCTCCTCCTGAGCTCATCCCATCAGTGGAAGAGTGCAGAACAATGTCAGTGGTGGAGCTTGAGCGCGACATGCTTGCGCTGCTGTTGCTGCCACTGGCCCTGCTGCCCACTGCTTGCTCTGCTGCTGCTGCTGCTGCTGCTGCCGAAGCAGCCTTCTCTGTAGCTTCAATCTTTGCCTCGTCAGCCTCCGGCCTCTTCTTCTGCTTCTCCACTGCCTTTCCCCCTTTGCTCCTCTTCTTCTTCTTCTGCTGGTCTTGTGCCTTCACCGCAGAGCCAGGGCCCCCTGCCACTGCTGCTGCTGCATCAGAGGCCTTGCTGTCCTGTGCATCGAACATGTCTAGCAGCTCCTGCTGCTGCTTGGCCGCCGCCTCCTCCAGGGCGTGCCATGCTTTCGCCTGCAACAGTCAATGCACCAACATCGCGGATGATTGCGAACTCTGAGAACATAAAAGCACAGACATGCATGGAATGGGTGCTCTGAGAATCCACTGAGAGATCTGCTCTCCAGAATCTGCCATGTGGGTCTGCTGCCAGCTCACGGCTCATGCCAGCTGAAGCATCACGGCCACACCGCACATCGCCCAGCCATGTTTCACATCCACAAAGTACGATCTAGCTCAGGACAGCAAAGGACAGAAAGAGCACTGGCAGGGGAGCGAGAGAAAGGAATGTGGGAGCTGCTCCTAAGCCCATGGGAGAAGACCTGGCGAGAGCCATTGTTCTTTCTGTCTTTTGGAAAAAAAGGTGACAAAACGCAAACCGGGCGGATGAGGAGTGAGTGTGTGTGTGTGTGTGTGTGTGTGTGTGTGTGTTTGAAAGAGAGAGAGAGAGAGAGAGNGGGGGGGTGCTTACCAGAATGGTAAAGACTTCGTTGTCAGTGGCTGCTTCCTTCAAGGCAGTACGGCCCTTCTTGCACCGCCTGGTGATGTCTGCTCCTCGTTCGATCATCACCCGGCTGAAATCACAAGAATAGACAGCAGTTTGGTGCCTGAGATTCAGAAGAATAGGCCATGATGTGCACCTGCCCTCCCACCCTCTGTGCATTGTGCAAGCCCACCTCATTTCGGTGCCACCGGGTAGCCATGCTCTGGGAGGTGCACGGGCGAAGAGGTGCCAGACAGCGTAGTGTTAGGATGCTCTAGCATGATTCTTGGCCGGCAGCAGCAGAAAGCTCACGGACCACAGAGGGCCAGGTGGATCTAAGAGTTGCTTCTGACAATTAGGCAATCAGACTGACCGTTCCCCCCACGAGAGGACTCATTGGTGTGAGGAGCGGCAAGGGTGCAGAGGCAAGGACAGCACAAGAAAGCCTACGCTGCGACTCACATGGCTTCTGCAGAGCCCGCGCGTGCACCGTGGTGCAGCGCAGTGAGGCCCTCGCCATCCGCGGCGTTCAGGTCAGCACCGCCCTCGACGAGGGCGACAACGGCGTCCTCCGCGTTGCGGCTCACCGCGTGCATCAGNGTGAAGACACGGAAGGAGACAAGTAAGTGCAATGGCATGCAGTGCGTGATTGGGGGTTGCAAAGAGAGGAAGCATTGTGGCTGGGGTCATAGGAACAGGTACAAAACCGCCGGCTTGATTGATTTGTAAATCTCACAGCCATAAGCACTTGGTTAGGTTCATCTGAGCTGCGCAAACTGTTTCAGGGAAAACTGAACTCCTTCCAGTGGTCAACGTTGTTGGCTCATTCTGTGGTGAGGAAAAGTTCTGGTATCCCAGTCACCTGTGGTTGTCAGTACGAGCTCTGGTCAATAAACGTTCGCATTTCAACGATTCCACGACGAGGCTTTGGCCTATGATACAAGATAGGCTTAGATTGTGCTGGTTGGATCGGTTTCCTTTCTCTGGCAAGGGCTTTTCTGTTAAACGAGTATTGCATGGGCATTCAGGCAGGAAATGTCATGGAGAACATGTCACATGCACTTGTTTCCTCCCGTGTCGCATTGGAAGATTGCTGATTGCTTGACGGTTGACATGCAGGCACAGTCACACGCTAGTCCTTCCACAGCCGTTGTGTCATGCCATTCCCTTCATTGTCATTCTCTCCTTCCAGGTTCGCACCTCGAGCAGGAGCTTGATGCAGTCTGCGTGCCGGCCCTCCCCTGCCGCAATGAGGGGAGTGACCCCGCCATGGGAGCGCGCGTTCACCAGGGCCTTGTGCTCGATGAGCCTCTTCACGCACTCTGAGTGCCCATTGTAAGCCTGCGCAAGTTGGGATCCAAGAGTTTGACACGAGAGTTTTGAGACTGATGATGTCCACAGGAGCAGGTGCAGAGGGTATTTCTTACTAAGACGTTTTCATGTAATGCCCAAATGAGAGACTGATGATGTCCACAGAAGCAGGTGCAGCAGGGCGACTAGCTAGTCACGTGCAAGTTGTGTCTACTTGCTCCGACCCAATTGTGGAGACATGAATGGGGGCTAGAGAGAGTGCAACCCAGGAGAACACCGCGAGATCTCAGCAGTTACAGGCAGAGGAAATCTGTGCATCAATGTCAATAGACATTCCCTGGGGTCCAGGAAAGGGGTAGTGCATCGACTTTTTTAGCAGCGGCATGGTGAACAGATGGGGGAGGTATGCAGGTTAGTCACCGCTGAGAACGTACTGATGCGATGAGGGCAGACACGCCGACCTTGTCCCGGGCATCCACTTGAGCCCCAGCCTTGAGCAGCAGCACAACGCATCTGCAACCCACCAGGTGGAGGCGAAAGAGTATCCCTTGTTTTCAAGGCTGCTACTCGCTGTTTGAAGCAGAGTTTCAGAGGGGGTCGATTTACACTGGGAGGACAGAGACGGATGCGCAGGAGTGTGTTCTCCACATGCCCAACTGCAGCATTGAAGGGGCACAGACGCTATGAGGACTTGGGACAGAAAGTGGACTGTCAGCCGGTCAGCAAGTCTGCTTTCAAAGAAGCAGTGCAAACTATTGCACGGGAAAGGCCATCGTCACAACATGCTACACACCATATCCACACCTACAATATGCAATGCCTTCGTCATCCACGCCCAGGTATGCGGGTCAATCGCAAGCATTGTGACAAAAACCAGCTTCAATCACAGACAGCAGTTGTCAGCCAGGCGGCTCAATCGATCACTCCCTCGTTCCCAACCATGGGAAGTGTGCTTGCCCATTGGCAGGCACGACAACCACCACAGCCAGCACAAATGAACAAAATGAGGCTCACTCACTCGGTGGCTCCGCTGTCTGCTGCAGCCAGGAGGGGCGTCGCACCCTCAGCGTCCACTGCATCCACTGCAGCTCCGGCTCTCAACAGGGCCGTTGCCACCTCAGGATGGCCATGCCGGCAGGCGACTGCAGGAGCCAGAGCAGAATAATCACCATCACGCACCAAGGAAGAAGAAGAAGAAGAAGCACACCTTGAGATCTGTTGACCCTCTCAGACGCAGAATCGTTGCCGGTCGTCAGCCCAAAGGCTCAGATCAGTTGCTCGAGTATGCAAGCGCAGAAGAGCCCATGGCACAGCAGAAAGACAGCGCTTCCGGAAGACTGGTCGAGACATTCCATCGTCATACACATGGAAACTGCAAGGCAGACCCAAAAAGTGGCAGAAGCATCGGCAGCTGTGGAGCAGTGGCTACCATCAATGGTAGCAGCAGAACCAGCTAGATGGGGGGCGGAAAAGTGCTGGGTGGGAAGAGGCGGGGAGGTAGGGGAGGGGGTGGACCTGATAGAGAGTTGGCGAGTGCGGCCACCCTGTTGGCAACATAAGACACCTCTGAGTCCTGGGACACCTGTTGGCTCTGCAAAACCGACATGACAGCTGCCACGTCGCCAGAGCTGGCAGCAGTCACCATCCGCTCCAGCGCACTCAAGTCTGCTTTGGCACTTGCTTCTCCAGCCGACACGGCACCAGAAGCAGCTGGAATGTCCTTGCTGCCGGCCCCTGCCACCTTGGCTTTGCGCTGCTTCTTTTCCTCTTTCATTTCCTGCGTCTGATGCTCTTGCTGTTGCTCTGGCTCCTGGCGCCGCTGCTGCTGCTTCTGCTGCTTTTGAGCTGGTAGCTCTTGTTGTTGTTGATGCTGCTGTTGCTGTTGCTGTTGCTGTTGCTGNAGTGCGTCCCAGCCGGTCCTTGGCCAATGGGCTCGCCCCTGCAGGCATCCGTTCGGAGAGACACATCAGCTCAAGAGGTCAAGGGCGAGTTAGGAGGCAAACAGCAGTCCATGGAAGGCTGCAAGCCCGCAACAAAAGGGGTGCATAGTCGTCATGAGGGACAGACAGTACATCCAACAAGAAGAGAGATGCACGAGAATGAGAGTTTCATAGGACAAGGCGGAGATGCTGGGGGATGCCACTCGGATTTCCAGGAAAGCAGAGGGAGGGGGGGGTGGAGAGGGCGGAGGCGTGGTGAAAAGGATGCTCCAGTGACTTAAGGGCTTACCTCGTTTCAAGAGAAGATCGGCAACTTCACTCCTCCCATAGCCGGCTGCCATGTGGAGCGGGGTGAAACCCTCATTGTCCCGAACGCTAATGTCAGCGCCTGCCTCCAAAGTGCACGCGAGCATAGGATGGTACACAGATACAGGAGACGGAAACCACTCAGCAAGTCTTGCGCTTCCCCTGCTGCTGCTTATCGTAAAGACTATGTTGGAGTTCCAGAGTATAAATGCCCAGGATTTGCCCGAGATAACTCCTTACGAAGTGCGCAAAGCATGTTCTGCCTGTCAACCTAGTTGCAAAGGAGGGCAGGTTCAGCAGAGTTGGATCGAACTAATGTCCAGGCAGTGGCTCGAAGGACACCGACACCTAGGTGTCAGCGCCGCAACACGCGGCGCTGGCACCTACAGATATCACACCAAATGTTTGGAGTGCTTTACATCGCGAATGTGCTACACGTCGTTTCGAGTCCATACGGAGTCTGCGTGTGTGCCCGACACAGAAAACGCCAGGCTTGGCCCCATGCCCTGGGTCCCGTTGGCCTCGAGCCTTGGGCACATGGTTGCCTTGGCATGAGACTCCACTTGAACGATGAAAGCGTGACAGCACGCAAAACGTCATGCCAACACCTGAACAGGTTAGCCATGCATTTTGCACTCCACGTGGAGACCCCAGGTGGGGTACACAGTAAAGTCCGTTCCTGCCATCAATGGAGTCTTCCCTCCACGAACCCTCACGTACCGCTGTCAAGGAGTACCAATGCGCAGTCGGTGGAAGCCATGCCGCTCGCGAAGTGCAGAGCTGTCCGCCCCTTTTCGTCCCTTCCGTTCACCCCTCTGTCGCTGTCGGACTGCGGGGAAGTCTGGGCGGATGCCTCGGATGGCCGCAGCTCGATCGCAGAACCTGAAGTGTTGAGATTCAGTTGAGAAAGATAGTGGGCAATCCAGCGAATGTCAGTTCAATGCAGCAGACTGCTGAGTCTTGTGGTAGTGCACAATCCTGCTGTTGTTCAATTCATCGGCGACTAGGATTTAAGCAATGATGGCCTACATTTGGATGTCTGTACGGCACTCAGGTCGGGGGAACATAGAAGCCTGTCATCGCCGGGACGCATCTCTTATCCTTTCGCACGACCCTGCCTCTGCTTCGTTTCAGACGGGCACGAATCATCAAGTACTAAAATCAGCTTACAATGAGGTCATCAGGCTTTGATCTAGAGAGCCTACCTTCTCGAAGGTACTCGATCCACATGCGATTTTGGAAACGGGAGACATGCACGGCAGCGGACGTGCACTTGGGTGTTACTCTGCCAACTTGGACGTAGCAAGCCCACTTTGTGACCATCGGGTGTGCGCTAAGTCTGAGGTCTACTCACCGCTGCCAAGGCCAAGGACGGGGCCAAGCTTCGGCCTGGACTTAGACTTCATCTCTGACCCAAAATGCTGCCCCTGAGCTGTCTGCGCCTGCTGCGACAGCTCCCGCTTCCTCCTCTCCATGTCCTTGAGGATGGTCTTCATGCGACGGAGCTGCATTCGCTTGGCTGCTTCGATCAGGCTGGCCACGAGGTCCTGGTCCTCGCCATTACGCTGGGGCGAGGGTCCTGCCAACGGCCTGAACGCTAGCTTCCCCTCCATAGCGGTTGGCTTGAGACACTCCGCCACCGGCCACGCCGATCTAACCACTCGACACGAGCGACGCAAACCCGAACGCTTTTCCCCTACATGTCTTGCCCAGCTGATCAAGAACGACGTCCCACAGCTCGTGCCTTCAGATCGCTGTTTGCAGAACACCTGTCAAGGGGCATGAACCTGGTTGGGGTCGACTGCCATGCACCGCGCTCAGCGAAGCCGCTGTCCCCGTGCGGCGTGCCAGCCGTGGTACGTGGTCGCCCGCTGCACCGGTAAAAGTGGCCGCGACACATTCCACCGATCGCGGACAGCCGTACTTGTGTAGGGCCCGCACGCCTGGCTCTGGGAATGCGGTTCGCCCACACCTCGACGAGCCGTCATTGCTGCGCTTGAGTGCTGAAGCAGCAAGGCCATCGCGATGGTGCACGGAGACAGCAGACTGAACATCAAGTAACGATTTTGTCCGCTCTTTCTATCCCTGTTGCGGACAAGGCAGAATGATGCAGATAGTCACGTGATTCGAGTCGGGGGCTGGAAGTCCGACAGATGCCGGCAAGAGGCCTGGATGAGGCAACAGTGTCGTCGTTACACGCTGCTGCTGCAGTCGGCAGCCCAAGCCGCTGGCTGTGGTCGACATTTGCTTGCTGCTCCTGGTCGAGCAGTATGGCCGCCATGGGGTACTTTTTGAGGACCTGGCTAGCCGCCCATTGGATGACAGGTATGGAGGATCCGTGAAGCATCCACCCCTGCAACACGTCAGAAAATCCACGTCATGCCCCCGATTTTCGGAGTGGTTTGAGCCTAAAAGGTACCAACTCGGGGATACGCTCCCTGGTTTGTAAAGACCTCCCTCGCGCGACTGGTTGGCCTAGCTATTCGCACTCTCTTTCGTGGCGCGTGTGCATCGAGAATCAGACCGTGCGTAGTCATCATCCAGAAAAATCCAACACTGCTGTGGTGGCGCCTAGAGCACGGGCGAGGCACGAGTGCCATATCCGTTTGAACCACCTCG
Organism: Penium margaritaceum; assembly: GCA_023375785.1. Lineage (NCBI taxonomy): Eukaryota > Viridiplantae > Streptophyta > Zygnematophyceae > Desmidiales > Peniaceae > Penium > Penium margaritaceum. The sequence goes on from SZWC01009481.1 coordinate 46,711, forward strand.
GCCTTCCAAAATGCGTGCAAGAGTGCACACAACAATAGGCACACTAATCAACAGCACCTGAAACCGACTCACTGCAAAACAAAACTTCCTAGGAGCCAACCCATTGCCTACTCCATCCGAGAGCTCCTGGGCAGTATCCGAATCACCCTGCAAATACGCTGTACTTTTGCTGGCTATGCAGATTATACCACAATACTCATATAATATTACTTTAAAATGTATCGTAATTCTATGGAAGACAACAAAAATCACAAGACTTTCCGACTAATCCCTGCAAAACCCTCATTCTGTCCATCAGGGACCACACGCCACTCCCAACTCATGCACCATACTCCATCACGGAAGTACCAGTAAGTGTCCTTGCTATATGGTTCCATAGAATGCTTGACCCTTTTCCATACATGGCAACCCATCATACAACCCATTGAAGAAGCCATCCCATTGTGGAACAACTTTTGTGCCCCTCTCTGAAAAAAACTCATGGCTATCAGCACCTACCTAGATCCTAGATGAAACATACACTACCACCCCCGGCAGGTGTCCTCAACAACCTAGAAGCCACCCTATTACAGTCCATCTCTTCTCATAAACTGCCCGTCGATTTGAAAACAACTATTCGCTTCTTTTGAGGAACAACTATCAGCCAACCTCGCCAACAGGGTCTCGGACTAAAATGGTCTGCCACACTGATGGCGGCACAGTGCGCTAAATGGGTTTTCAACCTTTATAACCCAGGCATTCAAGCATGGGCAAACACACTCCTTCACACCCAACAGCTCCCCAAATCCGCCCACTTCTTCCACTCCCGTCAAGACATCCGTTGCATCCATTCCCGCCAGTACCACCAACGTTGGCGCACCGCCTTCAACCACTTCATTACCACCCAACCCGACATAAAACCTCCCAATGTGATCAAGGTTGAGATCACCAAGGAGTACTTGGCATACAACGGCTTTCTCCTTAAAAACAAGCGACAACCCCTTCGGTCACACACCAAACGAACGCTTCATCCTCTCGACGGGTGTACATATTAAACGCCTTTTTTTACATCACCGTGGCGACACAATATGGTCACCGCTAATCACAGCACCAAGAAAGGTGTTGGTCAGCGTAGTCAACGATTTACCCCTCACGTGGCGATGAGTAATGCTCAACCGACCCTCTTTTTCAGAATCTCTACATTGCACCAGATTCCTCACTCACCCCTCACTATATGGCCTCCCGGTCACCATCAGCTACAAACTAGACACATTTCACGAGCCCACGATAGGCATCTCCATGGAAATCGACCCAATCACTTGACGTATCCAACCACGCCCATGGTCAAAACCGCCCAACCCCAACCTAAGCCTACTCACCCCACTTCATTGCAAAAGGGGTCACTTGACCTCCATTCCCACCTATCCCAACATCCCATGCCACATGGTAGACACGGCCAAAAACTCCTTCCACGGACTCACCACAAACATCATCGTCAAGCCACAGGCGACCTTAACATACAAGCTCTCTTGGCTGGGGCACTACCCCCTCATGCCACAATGTCGAGAGAAGATCCACAAAAAACTACTCGCCCTCCCCACAAACCTTTGCACACAAGACGTCGTGCTTCACATGATTCGCATCCTCTTTCGAAGCATACAAGTCAATGCTTTCTCTAAATTCCTCCCCCCATCATCATCTTCCCTCTTTGGTAGATTCCCAGAAGACGAGACAACCAACCATTGCTTCCTCACGCGTCACCACCTCAAACCCATAGTAGAACGACTTGACACCCTATATCACACATTCTTCCCTGAACACAAACCCAACATCACAGACCTACTAACTAGCCCTCTCGAAACTGGCCACTCACCCACTATGGGAAATCATCGGAGCACACCTCTTCCATGAAACATGGCGAGAGCAACGGGCCTCTCCCAAAACCAGCCATACCAGCAAACCCATCCGTTCTATTCCCATAGCGTGACAGTTCCACGCCGACTGGTCGGAGGAGCCACGTGGCTCAAACTGGGTCACCTGGGACGGTGGGCAGTGAGACGTGGTGGCTAAAGGGTTAGAGACCCTCAAGCACTGCGATTTGGGTATAGCTGGCCAAGGAGTATGTCGAAACTGTTACATCGGTATCAGAGCTATAGGGCTCCAATCCTACGTTGGGATTACTAGAGATGCCGAGGCGGCTCCCAATCCCAGTGGAGGGGAGTGTAGCGTGGCAGTGCTACGCAGACCGGTCGAAGGAGCCACGTGGCTCGAGCGCGGTCACCTGAGACTGTGGGCGCTGAGATGGGATGGCTTGAGGGTTTGAGACACTCAAGCACCGTGGTTTTGGCCTAGTCGGCCAAGGATTCCGTTGAATCCGTTACAATTCCGGTCTTACCGTAGCAAACTCTCGCTCCATCTTCCTGGATAATACTAGCCCAGAACAAATGTTGTCAGAAAGGAAACAGGGCAATGTGTACCCAGCCTACGTCTCACAACCAGTTTTTGCCTTTGGTGGCGACACCTTGTATTGTACAAGCTGTAGTTTGGAGGGCCGTGTTCAATCCCAAGGCTTGTTTTGGTGTCTAGGTGATCCCCCGTTCCCAACCTTGTTGCCACTATTTAAAAAAAGGATATTCCTAGGAGCCCACCACATCCCTCATCACTGGTCTTTTATCCCACAACCAAAAAGCAATTCAAATCTCCGAGCTCCTCCTTGAAAGCCCGAAAAATATCTTAGTGATCCCTCAATTTTATGTATGAATTCATCAAATGAACAAACTCGTGCATCAAATCATCGCACAAAGGATATGCATCTATAGTTATGTCGATGACATTCACGAGTCCCTTCATTATGTGCATGATGATATCTATGTTATGAATCAAAACCTATTGTAATCCATTTGACACCCACTTATCTGAACCTATTTCTTGCTTCCGTCTGTACCACCTCCTCCAACGTCAGGAGCTTGACCACAAATACAAGACTCATCCCTCGAGTGGACTAGCTACCCAAGAGCACTTTTATTCACAAAAAACACATCAAGCGAGCATAAAGCAGAGCATAAAACGATGCATCCCACTTGGCAGATGCGCAAACACAAACAAACTGAGGGCAGTGGTACACATCACCCCCTTACAACCTCAAGCCACTCTATGATGACCCGGTCGAGCGCTGAAATCTCAACACACGAAGGCCCCTCTCCATTTCCCTCTGAGTGGATAAAGGTTGACCATCATTTGGAAATTGGGTGAATCTTGAACATTGCTCAATCCAGTGCGACGTTAGATGGAGTCACCAAACACGACTTTCAACAGAGCTTGAATTCAACGAAGCCATCTAGTATCGTGCTAGTACCAGCGTTTGCAAATCGCCTGCTCGCGCCAAACAAGAGTTTGACACGTTTGACCTACGTAACCGAAGCAAGTATGCTACAAGATGTTGGTTTGTGTGTCGTAGGTGCCTCATGACCTCTGGCCTTGTTGCAAACACCACACTATTGCATGAGATTTTATATGGAGGTTCCACCGTCAAGTAGAAGACACAATGTTGTTGTAGAGAGGCACATGAGTGTGTGCAAGGCGACAACTACGAGTCACATGGAGGGAACAGACTTATATGTTGCTTAAGCACTTCCCATAGGTGTGTGGTTCTTTATACGATGTATTGTGAACAATCGGTTAATTGTAAAGCTTCATAAGGATATCTTCCACGGGTAGATAGCAAGGTTTCTCCTCCCATACTTAATTCTGCCGGATTTCTACCCGGCAACCCACCTTGCATGTTTGCCCAGAAGTAAGCCTGGTTTGGCTGGAGTCGTTGAGAGATGGGAATTGCGACTGTTGTTGAGCTGGCTGCTCGCTCCCTCGTCACCTCGTCTCTTGCATCCAACAACACTAACACTTGTTACTTGTGGTTCTATGTATGCAATTGCAATCCTTGTGTACACTCTTTACGCCATTACACTGTGTCTCTAGAACTTCCCTCCACTCTTCTCTTCTAACAAATCATCTCACTAACCGTAACTGTCTACTGGCATTAGAGCTCTAGTGAGAGTGAAAGCTTGAGCGCTTGATCCTGGCCACAAGGATCTCTTGTAACGGCCACCACTACCGTCATATTTAACGTTGCATCACGTAGCTACTGTGATCTTAATGCACGCGCACTAAGTCATGGACCTCCTTAGCCCTACGCACTCAACGTGCCCCCAATTATTTGGCTGCATGTGGTGCTTGGGATAACCCGCAGGCTTTGTCACACCCGTGGGCCCCATCCCTTTAGCCGCCAAGACGTGCCCAACACTTTGAACTCTGCCAGTATAACAACTACTCTACATACAAGAGGAATAAACCCATTATTGTTTCTTGAGCGCAACAATAGCAGTGACAACATAAGCAATTGTAGCAACCAAGGGGCTACACTTCAAGTCCCGAAAGCAACAATATTTGTAGCATATACAACAGGAGGAACAGATATCCTATGTTGCGTACTTTTGACAAAATCAGTAGCATCAACCACAACCACACTTAAAAAAACAGCATTAGCAGAAGTAATAGAAATTCCAACCACACGTGCATAGTCAGAAGTAGAATGGATAGCAATAGCAACTACAACCACATTTCTTGCCTCCACAAGTGATGTAATAGGAGAAGTTTGTGAAAATCCGAGGTGTTACATCTCGTCTTAGCAATCGCAGTACCCTTCTTTACCGCCACACCTAGGAAGCAACAAAAGCAACACCGACGAAGTTTACAACCACATTTGTGGCATTTGACGCAATAGCAGTAGCAATTGAAAAAGTTGAGGCTTTACAAGTAATTCCTCAGCATCAACTGCAACATGAGTAGTCATAGCACTAGCAAAAACAGCAACCAAAGCACTACAATGGGCAGCCAGATTCTGTTTTGATCTAGGGCTCCTCATCGTGACTGTGGTAACTTTAGCAACTATAGGCCATTGGATTGTGTTTGGGCTCAGAGCTCCTCATCACACAAAGGGTGATGGCACCAGGACAATGGTGTCACCAGCCAAAATTGCAAATATTGAAGTCCCGGGCGTGTTACCGCTTGACACACACTACAAGGGACGGATGACACTTTGCGAAATGTGTCAGCATTGAGGCTCGAGTGGTGACCTTGCTTATGATTCTGCCTCAACAATGTCAACACGAACAACTTGTCAAGATCTGGTATGAGTTTCTTCCCTCGTCTCTTTGCATGGACCAAAAATTTCACAATGTTGGTGAGGTGGAGGTCACTACAGAGCACTTGTATGTAACACTATTACAGGAGAGTATTGATCTCGCGATTGTAGTGACGCGTGCGACCTCGACTGTCGTGGACAACGTTGCGGCAGCCATAGCTACATTTGGAGTAGTACCGAAAGTATCGCCCGTCCCTTCCTCTTTGTGAGATGGACGTGAATTTGAGGCCAACACAAGGGTTGCAGTCATTGTTGGACTCATTGCTGTAGCAGGTGTACATATTGGTACATAGATTTCAACAGTTGCATTGGCTATCACATTTGCCACTGCTTTCGTAGCGTCTTCCACAGCAGCGGCTGCATCTACCATTCGTATTTCAACAACAACAGCTGTCACTTGTGTAGCATCATCTGCATCTACTCCCTCTCAGCCCGTCACTACTGTCATATCAGCCGTAGTTGTCTTCACGACCTTGCGTGCATAACTCACCACAAGCGTAGTTACCCTAATGGTTCCAGCTGCCTCCACTATTTCCATTCTATTTGCTACCTCTCTTGCACCCATTCCTCAGCTCCTTGTATTCTTGCGTAATCCATATCCCTCTGCATCCTCATGAGTTGTTTCCTTGCTTGTCATCTCTCTGATAGTACTTTGTCTTTTCTCTTATTGGGGTCACCTTTTTTTCTAGCTCAGGGTGGACTACTCTACAACACCCTTACCACATACTCTAGACACTCCCACTTTTCCCATGTCCACAAGGAGAAGGGAAACTCTGCCAAAAATTCATAATAGAGCCCTCACGTCGTCACCATGCCTGGTGACGATAACTCAGTCATAATGTTGCTACATTGCGAGATAAACCTCACTCACAAAGCTAAACATGAGGCTGAAGTTTGTATTAAACTAGCAGAAGAAAGCTGTGATACCTTTGATGGTGAGGTTGTTGCTATCATGCTCAAAGGCCTTGTCATTGCCTTCATTCTCCCACCGACTAGTATAAATGCTAGCACCAGCGTCGACACATCTTCCAATCCTTCTCCTCCTAGAACATGTACCACCATCCCTGTTGACATCCCTTCTATCGCTATCCCACCCATTGCACCGTGTCAGCGTGAATTCTTCTCCCAACATCCTGTGCTCGTCATCAAGACTGGGTGGTTTACTTCAATACATGGGCTTAGGGAGAGTAGCTGTGGAATTTCTAATGTGTGACGATTAGATGGCTAATAGTTACTGGGCTCGAGGCCTCAAGCTCTTATGTGATATTGGTAATGCAGTGCCTGGTCAGCTCTACACTGTCCTCACTGTGGTCAATGAAATCAACCTTGAGCTGCCAGATATCCTTCGTGACGTCAAAGCAAATGAGCTGCAACATCTCACCTCCTGCATATCCCACAAAAGTCCTCGCTTGATGTTATAGTACTTTGGGACTTCACTGCCAAGCGCCTTACCGCTTGTTGGACCGACCCCCATAACAAGTGCCTTCATCGCTTCGATATCACACGAATGACGGGCCTCACTCTTGCCACCTCAGCTAGCTCCTCTTTGTTCATGTCCTCTTCCTCTTTCTTTTCACCCGCTACCTCCATTGCCAGTGCCCTTGCTTCTTTGGGTTGCGAGAAGGGCAAGGGTCATGGGAAGGGCAAGGGTAAAGACAAGGACGTTGCTTGTTGCTCATGCGTCTTTGGCACTGATGTGTGTTAGAACTGTGGCTCGATGGAAAACTCCTCTCACATGTGCCCCACTCCTCCTATTGATCTTCATCTTGCGTGCATGATGCATAATCATTGGGTACGTGCTTCCAACCCCTCCCGAACAGCCTTAACATCCAGCTTCAGCAGTCCCTCTTGGTCTTCTCCCACTACCCCAGCCGATGCCTACTATACCACCAGGGTTGTTTCTCTTATGTCACTTGCTCCATACCCTTGGGGTTGGTTGCCTCCGTATAGTGTGCCTACCTATACTCGATACCCCTTTTCTAATTCCATTGCGCCATCAAGATTCCATGCTTCCTCGGGCACCTATTCCCCCGGTCCCGGCGTTGTCGGAGAATAGTGACCATGAACACCAACTAGAGCAGTCTCTTTACCTTCGTAATCACAGATTTGAGAGTGTTACAACGCTGGCTAGAGATCTTATGTCAGACCGATGGTGTCCTTGGTGGAGACTCCCCCTGTCATGTCTTTGGATTGTTGAGTGGCTCTGTCCCATGGGTCGAGCAGTGGCAGTTAGTCTTCGTTCCTTATTGTCTCTCTGTTTATGCTCTTTTTGTCCCTCTTGTGCTTTCTGTCATTACCATTCTGACTTGTGGCATTGTGGCACAAGTGGGAGTCTCGGGTGGCTCCTAGATTCGTGACTCCGGGGCCACCCATCACATGAAATCCATGCACTCTTTGTTTGTATCTAGAGGCCCTGCTGGGTTTGCCTACCTTGTTTGCACTGGGTCTGGTCTGTTGCTCTCAGTCCAGGGTGTTGGTGTTGTACGCTTCATTGGTCCAAGTGGTGCTCTGTTTCTATTAAACATGTTGTATGTAACTTCTTTGGAGCTTAGCCTGTTATTGGTGTTGTCTCTAGACAATCAAGATACCGAATTCTCTGCATGTCATGGTTTTTGCACCATCTGTCTGTGTCTATCAGACCGTGCTATCGCGTGTCACATTAAGTGTGACAAACCCTATCTAGTGGCCTTGCATGTTTCCTCCGAACCTATTATTGCCACTTCCCTTGTTCACAAAGCCTTTTCTCTTTTCTTCACCTCGTGCACCTCTTGCATTGTCGCCTTGGACTTGTTTACTCTGATGCTATTAAGAGCATACTCCCTCTCCAACCTGTTGTTGGTCTCTCATCCTCCACTTTCCCTTTCCCTTGTCCCATTGACATTCTTAAGTGAGCGTAAGAGAAAATGAATCTCCTTCCCTTATCTTTCTCAAAATGTCAGTGAACTTATCCTCTTGGCCACATGCATGCGAATGTCATGGACATTGTCCCATGACCTCCTTTTGAATGTTGGCAGAATTTTCTTGTGCTTCGCTAATGAATTCTCCCGCTTTGGCTTGATGTTCGCTCTTCATCATAAGGATGATGTCTGCTCTGTCATCAAATCCTGGCTTGTTTGAAATGAAAGTACCTGTCTTCTTTAGTCCAGTGGGGCGTGTTTGGAAACCTCTTTTACGTACATAACCCAATAAAACAATGCCTCAAATGCTAAAATCAAGCTCTTGCTAATGGCGTTCAAATTCCTCTATGTGAGTCTGCCTCTGTTTGCCTTGAAGGCCATGAGTTACATGAATTGGGTCTAGAATTGTGTCCCTCAAGATCCACTCTGCACACGTTTAGGCCCTTTGAGTGCTGGCGTGACACCCGGGCAAATATATGCCTCGCTAGGGTTAGGGATAACAATGTGTCTGTCAGGCTCCCTAAGGATCTGCACGACAAAAAAACTCTTCCCTCATGGCCATATACATCCCTTCCTTGTTGTGTCTGCTCATTCATAAGGCCTGGTGCTTCTACAACCCTGTCTTCTTGCATTTTATTGAGTATCGTGACATCTTTTTTCTCTAGTTTGTGTTTCTTTGTGACCTCGGCTGTCTTTCGTCCGCTGCCTCCCCTCTACTGCTCTCTTGACTAGAGGAGGGTGAAGTCGGTCCTATCATCCCTGTAGTTCTTCTTATTTTTTCTCTAGAGTCCACACCCTCATTGCATCCTCGTTCATTAGGTCATGAACCCACTCTGTCGATATCATCTAGCTTGTTTGGCGCAACCTCCTCCCTTGTTATGTCCTCCATCCCATCCGATCGCGTGTCTCCCACTCATTTGTCTACGTCTGCATCCAACCCAGTCACTCTTCTTGTGTCCAGTCCACCTGTCCTTCCTCCAATCCATGTGTCTTAATTATCTTAGACAGACCCCACGACACCTGTCTCCCCCATCGTTGAGGTGGTAGCCTTCGCGCGTTCCCTAAGCACTCCAACACCTCCACAACCTACGCTTTTCCTCCTCAATTTTAGATTCAACATTCTACTTTTGTGCCTATCAGCATGGATGCGCTAGGCTTGGCCATTGGGATTGTCCACCTTCGTGTTGTCCTGAAATATGTACTTCTAACACCAGGGCATGAACTGTCACTAGAAGTGGTTATTCTGAGCAATGTCATCGAGTTTCAAGCCACTCACGCCACCACAACCATGTGCCATACCAGTAGGAATACACACCCAAAGCAACATTTTTTAGGTTGATGTCCGACGCCACAACTTATCCACCATGTGGGATGAAACAAAGAAGACACTAATAAATAAACAAGCATCAATGTAACGAGGAGCAAGGCGACATCGCAGCAACGATGTTTTCAACGCCGACAACAAAGTTCTTCTCAGTTCCACCAACATCAAAGTCCATGGAGCCGACAGTTTGAAACTCAAAACCTAATGGTTGGGACCATTTGAGATCAAGCAAATACAATGTGCTGTGGTTGCGCGACTCAAACTCCCCGAAACTATGTAAGTTCATTCAGTGCTCCATATCAGCGGACTCAAGCACTACCGAGACCCCGGAGAGAACCACCCAATCAGTGATGTACCTTCCCTCCCCTTATGCAAGTGGACGAGGACACGGAGTACGTCATAGGGGACATCCTTGGCCATCGCCGACGTGGCAAAGCAATAGAATACATTTTCAAGTGGCATGGCTATGACAGCGCACATAACAGCTGGGAACTTAACGACAACCTCCGAGACGTCAATCACCTGATTGACGGGTATTACGGCCGTCACCATGCCACATGTGTACGCGTGCCCGGGCGTCACTGCTAAAAGGGGGGGAGGTGTTACATACGAGATGTACACGAGTCCCTAATCTTCCGAGTGGGAATTTCTTCAATTACACAAATAGCCCATTGCATGTCAAGACACCGATTTTCACTCCGACAGACAAGGGCAATTCGACCAGGTGCCTGCGCCCTCAAGCAAACCTTCCCACACTTTTTGACAACTCCGACCACTTTCAAGGACCATCGACAGAAGCATCCCTACCTTTCGGTCGACTTCTCAATGCATTAAGACAAATCAAGATTAAAAAAGATGCCTCTTGCATCTTCGCTGTCGATCCCCAAAGCCCCCAAATTCCTCGGCAAAGATTCTTGAATCCAACCACTCTCGACGACACTTCACACACGTCGCTCGACGATCGACCTAACGACACTGGCTATATCTCATTTGTAACATGACACTTTCATATACATCTTCAATCATTTTGACACATGTTATCAAAGTACACCTGTCGCTAATTATGAGTTACGCAGGTGTCCTAAATCCTCAATCGTGTTCTACTTTACAACTTCTACCTGTTCAATATCTACGCTCCGTTTGACATAACACGGAATAGTCGTGTTTTTTAGCCTTTACCAGGTTTTCCCTTTATTTCAACATATCTCTAGGTTGCCCTTAAAATGGGAATGAACTGGCAACAATGAGATGAAACGGGGGTAAGAAAACGACAAATTTCCACTTTGACAGGGCATGTGTTACGTACCGAACGTACACGAGTCCTTAATCTTTCCAAGTTGGCATTTTCTTTTTACTCAAACAGCCCACTACGTTGCGAGATCTAGATATTCACTCTGACGGTCGAGAGCAAACTGGCCAACTGCCCTTGCCTCCAGGTAATCTTACCAAACCTTCGAACCACTTCGTCAACCCTCGTGAATCTACAGCAAATGTATCGCGACCTTTCGGATGACTTATTGACGCACCGAGACAAATCTAGATTCATAAAGATGCATCTCGCATCTTTGCCATCGATTCTCAAAGACCCCCGATTTCTCAGCGGACCTTCTCAAATCCAACCACTCACGACACGACTCTACACATGTTGCTCGCCAATCGAGCCAACGACCCCGACTATGTCTCATTTGTAACTTGACACTTGTATGTACATGTTTGATTACTTAGGCACTTGCTACTGAAATACACTTTGCTCTAATTACAAATTGCTCAAGTGTTCAAAACTCTCAGTCATGTTCTGCCTCGCAACTTCTACATGTTCACCATTTATGCTCTATTTGGCATAACACGTGGTATCGGAGTGCATCCGTGATGGAGAGGCATCCGACTAGTTTACCCATCCAGTGGACTACCTTGCACGAGCCGTCAGTGCATCTTGCACGTCTTGACTTTGTAGACTTTGCAACTACGACGTGAGACAAGCAAGCGTAACCGACAACCAACAGTGCATCTTCAACGACGACTTTGGCAATGGAGGAACAGAATGTGACTATGCACGTGAACCCTAAAACAGTACTAAACGCTGGCATGGCAGGCTACCAAGCAGTTGGATTGACCCCTACAGCTATGACAACCAACCCGGTCACGGATCCAATGGCGGTAAACCAGCCGCCCATACCTACGGCCTCCACGACGACAGCTTGAAGGATAGGTGGTACCAGACGACAGGCGTGAATCAATTCGGCAGTTTCCACTACAACAGGTAAAACTCCATTTGAAGTGGTGTATGGAAAGCTTCTTGCCACACCAAATGGACTACATTGCCGCAATACCATTCCCGCGTTTGATGTCAAACACCACGATTTCACCACCATCTAGGAAAGCACACTACAGACCCTAACGAAGATGCAAGCAACGTTGAAACAAGTAGCTGGCCAACATCGTAATGACAATGTTTTTGCCACCGGCGACAAAGACCTTCTCAGTGCGGCCACCATCAAACTTCGTGAAGCCGGCTGTTTGAAGCTCAAACCCAGATGGTTGGGATTTTTTTAGAGCAAGCGCATGCAAACCCCCATGGTTGCATGCCTTGAACTCCTTGACACTATGCAAGTTCATCTAGTGTTCCACATCAGTAGACCCAAGCACTACGGAGACCCCGGAGAGAACTGCCCCAGCAAGGGCATCTCTTCCCCCTCCTCCCGTTCAAGTGGACGAGGACACAGAATATGTCATCGAGGACATCCTTAGCCATCAATGACGTGGCAAAACAACAAAATATGTTGTCAAGTGGCACGGCTACGACGCCATGCATAAGAAATGGGAACCCTATGACAACCCCCAAGACGTCGATCACCTCATCAACGGCTATTATCACCCGGCCACAATGGTGCGTGTGCCGGGACGTTGTGGTTAAAAGGGAGGGGGAGTGTACCCGACGTACACTAGTCCCTTGTCTCTCCGAGTGCGCATTTGTGTTGTTACACAAACAGCCCACTGCACCACGAGACCTCAATGTTCACTTTGACGGTCAACAGAAAACTGGCCAACTAAGAAAGCATCCTAGCATGCTTGCCACTCGTTGGGCGTCAACGCGCAGTGAGCTTGCGGCGTCAACACAGGTCGGACACGAAATTGCAAGGGTTTGGCTAGATGACGCAAAAAGTGTCAAATGTCCTTCCATAAGATAGAACACACGTAGAGAGAGTTAGCAAATGACAGGTCCACAACATAAATTCCTGTCGTGGCGCACGACGGGTGTTGCACGCGACAGTGCACGGTCTGTCCTAAAACCGGCCCAAAAACATTGTTTTGGTTGTAACTCTGCGCAGATAAATTAGAACGCTACACCGTCTGAACCTAGAGATGCAGAATCTTGAACCAGATACTTTGACTAGTCACACGTAAAAGTCTGGCACCGATCGTCGGACAGACAATGAAAAACATGTAAATCAGACTCAAGAGCCACTCCACCGAGAAAACTCTAGCATCTGTAGAAAAATCGCAAAGCACCCCGACAAGGACCAAGGACGTCGTGGCAGCTCTAAGGCAACTGCTGGTGGGTGGAGCCACCACTCGTCGGTGCTCCGGAGCGAGCTATGTCTGCATCAAGGATAGGCTATAGAAAACTGTAGAAGGGCCGAGATAGCATCCACAACGCTAGGGCAGTCGTCGGTCAGCTCCGAGTGGGTAGTTCACCATCTGCCGACGCACCGGTGCCTCCGAGGTCCGCATCGGGGATCATGTTGTCGCGCTCTCCTATTCCGTTGCTCTCCTGTTCGTCGCTCGTGACGGGTGGAAGCCACACACACCAACACTCCCCCTGGTTGACACAACTGTCAACCTAACGATGTCTAAGCGAAGGCAATGGAGGATGGCTTAGGCAACCAATCATAGCGAGCACCGATCAAGCATACCACAACACTGGGTCTCCTCGTGACAATGGTACATCCCACCAAGTCCCTGGGTCTCGACCATGCAAGAAGTCAATCACACACCTACATGTCAAACATCATATAAAAGAGACAGAGAAACAACGTTTCCTTGTGACCTTGGAAAATTTCTCCGGGTGTCCGGGTTAGGACCACAACATGCCTGGATCATACATAACACATTTAGGCAATGGGTCTCCACGTCACATTGGTACAAATCACCAGGTGCGCGGGTCTCGACCAGCATAACCTTGACCATAGCATCGTGTCACACCCCAAGTAACCTCGCTGTCCTCAAAAGAGTGTCATGCCAAAGCCCACAAACTAACACCCCCCTAGGCTGCAGAGGCTGACAGCACAAGCAAAGTTGATGGTTGCTCCCAACACAATCCCTGAGGAGGGAGCACGTCTCCCCCATGGCCACGTACCCCTACACTATGATAGTAAGCATGACGATGATGCTCGTGGGATGTGCTCGCATAGAGCCTCATCCCGGAGTACCGTCGTCACTGTCTTTGTGTTCGCTCTCATCGTCACTGCTGTTGTCACCTACTGATGTGACTTGTGCACAGCTGAGGGCCTCCTCCTAGACAATCACCTGATCTATGGCCTCCAATTTTTGAGCTGCAAATCGCCTTGCAGCCTCCACAGTGTTGAGGTGTGTGTAGATCTCGACGAGCTCTGACGCGACAGTGAAATGGCTGGCTGCATCCGCGGCATGTAGGCGGTGAGTCGTGGAATGAACTCGATGGTGGACCTCGATTGTGTGTACATCGGCACAAGCTAGAGCCTCTTGCAGCCTCGCGGCCTCACCCCGTAGGAAGGAGTGGAACTACACGTGCATGTCGCACAAGTCGACGCCCTCTATGTCAGTCATCGACTCAAGTGCCGTTGGGCCACGAGCTGCTGGCAAGGCGTGAGCACAAGACAATGAGTTGCCATGTAAGTTGTCTGCTGCTGTAGGAACGGCTGCTGCAAAGGCACCTGCTACTTGTGACACATCTGTCGCTCGGCCATCAGCTATTGGCCGGACGTCGGCATGTGTAGATATAGCTACATCCGCTCCTCGCGACACCTAGTGCGCAACCCATCATCCACCTACTGCTCGATATCTGCTTGTCCCAAACGTGCAAGTTGTAGAGACCATGCACCTGTCTCAAGACGTTGAGTACATAGCCTGTCGTATTGGAACGACCGCGATGTAGCAACGGCTGCAAGTCTCACCCAGCTTGATCACAAGACTCTGCATGTGCGACTCCACTTCAGCCATGGCTGCTTCCTAAGCATCCATCACAAAGCTCACGTGCTCGGTGGAGGCGCTTGTTGTCGTTGTTTTCTTGGCTAGAACCGCCATGGTGTGAACAACGCTTGTCAAAGAAGCCATGAGCCGGACATCTGCAGCTCCCTCTGCGTCCTCCACCATGGCTGTTACAAGCTCATCAGGTGCCGCCAATGTATCGCACATTCGAACGTGTGCCATCATATAGGGGTCATCCTGTTCTCTTGCTATAGCTGCTGTAAATACGGCAGCACCATGGGCCTTTACATTTGTCACCGACTCCGTGTTTGACCTATCCCCAGTGTACAACTCGTCATCCTCACAAGGGGCGTCCCTCCCCTTCTGCCGGTCAGCCACATGCACTTTCCATCGAGCAATATCCCATGCATCAATCATGTGCTGTTTTGTGGTCGTCCATGAGCACTCCACCTCCCCACCGGCCTACAAACTGGCAAAAACCAAGAGGTAGTAGCGCACCAACCCTACGACCGAGAACGAGGGAGATGGCTCTACTGCAACTCTTGGCACCACCATAGCAGCTGCTATTGTCCCGGCCATCGTCATGGTATCAACGGCCTCTGCTGCCTCTCCCACTCCCTCCATCACATCGGCTGCAATCTCCAACTTGATCTCTGAAGCTGACTCAACGTCAGACCACTCCTCCTTAAATGAACAGTCCTCCACCATAGCTAGAGTGTCTTTCCCCTCCAGATGATGCACCAGCTCCGTGTGTCATAAGCCTGTGTCTGCTGCCTTAGTCCTCAGCTCTAAGGTAGTCATCGGCGGACACTCCATCCCCCCCACGACCAACACACTGCCAAAAGGTGGAAGAGGGTGACATACCAATCCCGCAACCTGGGACAATGGAAGAGGCTCCACGGCAACGTCCGTCACTGTTGGTGATTCTACTTTTGGCTCTGCTACTACTGGCTGGGCACGTCGAGCCTTTCGAGTCATCCTCTGTTTCACTCGACAAGTGCGTGCACGAGGGGTGCTCGCAGAAGTGACGGATAAGAAAGCGAAGGGGTTGGAGGTCGAGATGATACCAATTGGCTCCGGGGGAGAGCGGAGGGCGTCGGATGTGGAGCAGAGGTCGGGTGGCGAGGGACCGACAGGTGAAAACACTGTAGGAGGTGAGGATGGCAAGGAGGGAGTTAGGGGTGCCTATAGCAGCATGGTGGCAATGGCCGGCTTAAACACTAGATGGTCTGTGAGTTGTTGCACCATGCGCTTTAGTCCTTGTAGCTCAGCGTACAACAAAGCCATAGCTCCATTGAGGGGTGCCACGGTAACGGTTGACAATGTCTCTGAGTTGGATGGTGAAGACAAAGGGTGGGACCGTATCCAAGGCGGTCGCCACCACGCAGGACGCTGGCGACAATAGCGCCATCCATGGTGCCGATCTCCACAGTAGTAGCACGCAAATTCGTTAGACGCCTGAGGCGTATGCCACGGCTGAAACTGCCACTGTGGAAGTGGTGCCTGTGACGTATGCAGAGCCGGTGCCAACCATGGCGCCGGCTGCGCTCCTTGCCACACCAATTTACTCTTCTTGAGAGCTCAATATGGGTGAGTGAACACGACACTTGCTCTTGCTGGCACAAGGCCACAGGGGAAGGTGAGCAATCAAATCACAATCTCTCAGACGTGTTGCGAATTGGTCACGAGGACGACCACCACCACGCTCGTGGTGCGCTACTGTGCGATTGCTATGCAATTGCTAAGCTACAATCGCTCAGCAAACGAAATGTGTGACCTCAAGTTGCCTTCGATGTTGATTTTGCACCGGGTGCCGTCATCAACCGAAGACTGTGGCCTCAAGCCACCTTCACTGCTGATGCTACTGTTGCGACTCTCGCGATGGCTGCTACTATAGTGGTTCCCGTCGTCAGCCGACAGTGGTGGCCTCAAGCCACACTAAATGGTTTAAAAAATAAAAGTATAAAAAGAGCTCACCCTTTTTTTCTTGGTTCCACCTCCTCGGGTGCCCCCTTAGCGGTTGTTCTGGGGTGCCCCACCCAAGGACTCCCCCTCCTTTCTCTTTCTCTTTCAATTCTTTTCGCCGGCTGGCTCGATCCTCATGGCAACCATAGTGGATGGGGAGGCTCGCTCCCCCCCCCCCTCGTGCACAGCCGCCGGGTGGCCGCCTGTCGGCCTTCCCTGTCCGTCTCGGCCAGCGTGAGGCGTTTTGCCAACACGCACCGGCTCGTGCGCCGGCGCTCGGCCGGCGCTCCGTCGCGGCCCCCGTCGGAACGACAGGCCCGACCATCGTGGATGCTTCTGTAGTTGCTACCTTCTACTAATTCCGTGGTTGGTATGGCAGCAACTGCGCTGCTGGTGCAGCTCGTGGCTGCTAATGTTGCTGCTGCTGCAAGCTGCTTCCACCACTACGCGCTGGCACTACTCGCAGCCGCTGCNACAGGGGAAGGTGAGCAATCAAATCACAATCTCTCAGACGTGTTGCGAATTGGTCACGAGGACGACCACCACCACGCTCGTGGTGCGCTACTGTGCGATTGCTATGCAATTGCTAAGCTACAATCGCTCAGCAAACGAAATGTGTGACCTCAAGTTGCCTTCGATGTTGATTTTGCACCGGGTGCCGTCATCAACCGAAGACTGTGGCCTCAAGCCACCTTCACTGCTGATGCTACTGTTGCGACTCTCGTGATGGCTGCTACTATAGTGGTTCCCGTCGTCAGCCGACAGTGGTGGCCTCAAGCCACACTAAATGGTTTAAGAAATAAAAGTATAAAAAGAGCTCACCCTTTTTTTCTTGGTTCCACCTCCTCGGGTGCCCCCTTAGCGGTTGTTCTGGGGTGCCCCACCCAAGGACTCCCCCTCCTTTCTCTTTCTGTTTCAATTTTGTTCGCCGGCTGGCTCGATCCTCATGGCAACCATAGTGGATGGGGAGGCTCGCTCCCCCCCCCCCTCGTGCACAGCCGCCGGGTGGCCGCCTGTCGGCCTTCCCTGTCCGTCTCGGCCAGCGTGAGGCGTTTTGCCAACACGCACCGGCTCGTGCGCCGGCGCTCGGCCGGCGCTCCGTCGCGGCCCCCGTCGGAACGACAGGCCCGACCATCGTGGATGCTTCTGTAGTTGCTACCTTCTACTAATTCCGTGGTTGGTATGGCAGCAACTGCGCTGCTGGTGCAGCTCGTGGCTGCTAATGTTGCTGCTGCTGCAAGCTGCTTCCACCACTACGCGCTGGCACTACTCGCAGCCGCTGCTGCAAGTTGCCACTCCGAGCTACTCTTCTTTTTCTTGTACAGACCGATAGCCAGACACAGCTGCTGCTGTCACTTGGTGCTACTGTTGTTCTTGCTACTGCCCATAGCCGCTCTCGCTACAAGTGCTTCTTACCGCTGTTGCTTGCAGCTACCGCCGCTGTCTGTAGGTTTTTGCGCATCTCTCATTGAACTATGTTGTGTCCTCCCGGCTTGTGTACATCGGCCTGCAGATGACCGATGGCGAGACTTGACGCTGCTTGAGTGTCGCTCGGTGGAGCCGACGCGTGCTGAGGCCCACGCACCGTTTGCTGGAGCCGCCTCCCTCCGGTGATGCGCTGAGCTCCATCGGCAGGCCTCCTCGGCGGTCGGGCCGCCGGCGGTCACCGCCACTACAGATGCTGCGTCCGTGCACTCAGCTCTATATCTGGTTGTGGCATTATGTCTGCAGCGTCATGCTATGCCTAGGGTCCATGTCTCCTGTCGTGTGGCCCTGTTTGGCGTCACTGACTGTCATAGGCACTGCCCGGGTTCAGTCAGCCATAACTCTTTGCTGTTATTTTTCTAGCTGATTCTGACCACACGACTGCATTTGCAGCGTCGACATTATGGTATGGTCCAGTTTTCAGGCAAAACGGACGACGCCCGGGTTTTGGGCTGTCGGGTGTCTGGCACGGTTCACAGAGAAAACCCTGCCTTCCAGAAAGGGTCTAGGACTATTTTCTGATTGGCTGGTTAGCTAAGTGACAAGTTCTACACTAGTGGGGGGGAGCTAAAATCTGGAGGGGTCTCTCATTGGTTCTTATTCTTCATTGTTACTCAATTGCTTTGAGTTTCCAGCTACTTTCGGTGTTAACAGTGGCGCGCGCACTTCTGAGTATCAAACCCAGAGCTTCCAGACTTAGTCTCTAGAGCAGCAGACTGAGGGGGTAGCAGACTTAAGCAACGAGCGTGGAAGCCCACACGCTGCATCAACAACGCTGCTGCCCCAACCTGCTGCCAAGTATTTCTGTATTGGTATCAGAGCCAGAGCGTAGCAGCAGCAGCAGAAGACTGACAAACAGGTGTCAAACAACGCTAGCGGATCCCCATACATGCCAGTGCAAGGGAAATGCTGCCAGATTGTTTCGACAGCATTGACCCTCCTTGTGGCGGCGTCAGAATTCTTCCCACGGCCACTGGGCCAGGGGAAATGTTGCCGGGATTTTCTTTTCCAGAAGCACTGACCCCCACGATTGACACGAGGAGGTGAGCAGCAGGCCACGTTAGGCACTTGCTGGCGACGACGTATGCGGTAATGTCCTCCACGTGTGACTGACAGCAGTAGTCAGTAGCAGCAGCAGCAGCTTGCCGCGGCAGCGAGCAGCGGCAGCAGCAGCCAGCAGCAGCAGCCAGCAGCAGCAGCACACAGCAACAGCTGGCTGTAGCGGTAGCTCGCAACAGCTCGTACTAGCAGCAGCCCGGAGCACCAGCAGCAGCAGCGAGTAACAATAGGCAGCAGCAACAGCCGGCAGTAGTAGCAGCAGTAGCAGGGGCCGCAGCGACTACCACAGCAGTAGCAGCCGCAGCTGCCCGCAGCCTGCTGCTCACTACGAGCAACGAGTTGCTTGTAGCGAGCAACGAGTTGCTCGCAGCGAGTAACGAGCAGCGAGCAGCGAGTAGCGAGCTCGCTGCTCGTGGCTTGTCACTCGCAGCGAGCTGGCAACGACGAGCAAGAGGAAAAGGAAAAAAACAAAGGGGTTCCCCAGAGCCAGCAGTAGTAGCACCAGTAGTAGCAGTAGTAGCAGTAGCAGCAAGAGCGGCTGCAGCCCCACAACAGTGGCTGCATCAACCGCTGCAGACATCAGCGGTCGTCCACTGACAACACTGCTGACATCAATGTTGACATCAACAAAAAAACAATTAAATCAAAGGGAGCAGTAGCACTGCACACATCGTAGTACCCTGTGCTGATGTCATCCATCCTCAACTGACGTCACTCCTGACATCAGTAGCACTCAACAAAAAAAGCAAACAAAAGGGGAAGAGAGGCACCATAAGGCACCATGACTAACATCCCCTCTGAGGAAGGGTCCTCCTCTGTTGGGGGGATCTTGAGCCCCCCTTTCATGTTGTACGTGCAGTAGCTGTAGCAGCAGCAAGAGCAGTAGTAGTAGCCCTCTGCCGTCGCTGGTGGAAACCCTGACCCCTTGGCTGCTCTTCAGCAACAGCTCGCCGCCTTGACGCAGCAGCTTGCAGCGCTACAGCCATTGCCCTCCCAGTCAGCCACCAGTCTGCTGCCACCATTCATCCCTCCCGGGCACGCCAGCCCCGCTGTGTCTGTTGCTACGCATTACCTGGCGCAACAGCAGTCTCAGCGCCAGCGGCAGATGATGACCTTCGACCTTGGCCCCACTCTGGGTGCCGGCCGCAGGCAGAAGGACTTTGAGACGCCACCCCCGCCACTTCAGGCCGGCGAGCAATTCTGAAGCTGGGAGCTCAGCTTTCGGATGTGGGCACAGGGTGAGGGCCGGTGGGTATACTACACCCTCCCTTATGGCCCCACCCAGGCCGACCAAATGTATGACTGTTGTCGCGCCGTTCGTGCCCTAGTCCCAGTTACCCCTCAGGCCTCCCGCGTGGCCCTCGAGCCTTTCCTCGGCAACTTCACCGCTGGCGCCACCCTAGACCCTGCAGCCGTGTGGCACGTCCTCACCTGGCCCCATCGCCTGTCCAACGACGTCGAGACCAGCCGTTTGCTCCAAGAATTCAACTCCCTACACATGGGGGAGACCGAGACAGTCACTGCCTACTCAGAGCGGGCAGAGGACATCCTTCGTCGTCTCGGCAAATCTGCCCCACCCCCTGTGGCCGCGCTCCTCACCATCAAGCACGGAGCCACCAGCACGTACGCGGACGTCTTTGTGCACTACCCCTAGGACGTCCTCTCCACCATGGCGGCCCAGGGCACCCTCAAGCCTTGGGCATATAAGCTCTTCCTCCGCATTGAGGAAGCTTGTCTTGAGTCCCAGCTCCAGCGCACGGAGGCTCTTGCATCCCCTGCCATCGCCACCCTTGCCGTCGCCTCCGTGACCGTTGCTTCCCCCGTCGCAACTACCTCAACATCTTACGAGAAGAAGAAGAAAAGCCAGAACAAGAAAGGCAAGGGTCTGCCATAACAACAACAGCAGCAGCCGTCGACCGGGTCTAGCGGTGGTGGCTCGGTCTGCCACAATTGTGGCCAGCCCGGGAATGGGTGGTACATGTGCCCTCTCCCGATGGACGAGGCGTGCGTCATCGCCACCATTCGTTGCCAGCGGGAGCGCCGTCTCGCCTCTGCCACCGGCGCTGCCGCCGGCCCTGATACCTCGACCTCATCCAGCAGCTCTGCCACTCTGACAGCTCTGCTGGTCCAGCAGACACCCGCGCCACAGCAGTACTACCCACAGCCGTCGGTGCCTACGTTCCCGTCACCGGCGCTGTCTCTCCCTTACCCGGGCTCCGATGACGTCACTCCGCACTCAACCTACACTCCCGGATTGTCTTCCCATGAGCGTCAGCTGGAGTAGTTCATCGCGCTCCAGCTCAGCCTGACACGCCCTCCTCCCCAAGGAAGTGCGAGTTGCATCACCTCCTGCTCTCCTGCCCAGCCTTGCATGACTGAGACTAAACTACGGTCGTGTCCCATTTCCTCGTCTGTCTCATCATCTCCCATGGTCTCCTCTACCCCTTCCTATGACAACGTTGCGTGGCTTGACAATTGGCAGTCTCGGTTCCTGCCTCCTTCCACCGCTTCTGCGTCCCTTGCTTGCTGCCATGTGACCGTTAGCGATCTGGCGACCCCGGCCCAGGACCCCGCTGAGACGTGGATCATCAACTCCAAGGCCACGCATCACATGACGTCCTCTCGTGAGGCGTTCAATATGCTCGGTCCTTTGGGCGATTTCTCGAGTGTCCGGACGAGCTCCGGACAGGTGTTTCCAGTCCGTGGTGTTGGCGTCGTTCGTTTCCGTGGTCCTCCCGGTGACGTCTTTCTGACCAATGTCCTCTTCGTCCCTGGTCTCGAGCTCAGCCTCTTGTCTGTCACTGCCCGTGAGTGCATGAGCATGGACGTTGTGCATTTGCTTGGCGTTGGAACTATGTCGTTGCGATCGTCTGGTCTTGTCGTACTGCACGCCACCGCCCGTGGCAACCTGTGGCATGTGCCTCGTCTCTCCTCCTCCCCTTCCGTCTCCTCCCCGTCGATCGCCACATGCCATGTGTTTGTCACCAGCACGCTTTCTCCTTCACACACTCACCTCTTGCACAGTCGCCTTTGCCACGTCCACTCTGCCGCCGTAGACAGCATGCTCTGCACCGAGCCGGCCAAGGGCCTTGACCAGGAGACCTTCCCCCTCCCGTGCCCCACTGAGTGCATTGATTGCGCTTCGGGGAAGATGCACCGGTCCATGTACCCTTTGTCTTCTTCCAGTGCGTCCGCTCCTCTTGACCTGGTCCATTCGGACGTCATGGGCCCTCTCCCCACCGAGTCCTTCACTCAGCACGACCGCTACGTCCTCACCCTCAGTGACGACTAGTCTTGCTACCGCTAGGTCTTCTGCCTTCGGTAGAAGAGCGATGTCGCCCGAGCCATCCAGGACTGGCTTGTCCTTGCAGAGCGCGAGTGTGGCCGCTCTCTTTGCCGCTTTTGCTCCGATTGCGGTGTTGAGTACTTGGGTGAGACCACGACCTTTTTTGCCTCACGCGGGATCCACCATGAGACATCCGCGCCCTGCAACCCCGCCCAGAAAGGTGTCTCTGAACGATGGAACCGTACCATGGCCAACGCCGTCCAAACGATGCATGTCGAGTTCGGTCTCTCCGATGGCTTCTACTTTGAAGCCATGGCCTACATGACCTGGGTCTGGAACCGGATTCCCCACGGTCCCCTTCCCCGCCAATCCACGCTGTATCAGCATTGGTGCGGTGAGTTCGCTGACCTCCGCTCGGCTCGTGTCTGGGGCTACGTGGCCATTGTGTGGCTGCCCGCCCTACAAGAAGGTGGCAAGCTCGTCCCCCGTGGATGTCCGTGCACCTTCCTCGGTGTCTCTTGTCAGTCCAAGGCATGGCGCTTCTGGGATCCCTCCCAGCTTTGCATCGTCGAGTCCCGGGATGCCCTCTTCTTCGGGGACATGTTTTCTCGCGACCTCATTCGCTCCGGCTCGTCTGTGTCTCTCCCGTTGCGTTGGGGAGTTGTGAGTCTGTCCTTTGTCCTGCCGCTTTCGGGTGACACATCCCTCTGTCCCTCTCAGCTGGCAGCCCCAATCGTGTCCGCTAGTTCCTCCGAGCCGGAAGCCCCAGATGCGTCCGCTGGTCCCTTCGGGTTGGCAGCCCCAGTCGTGTCCGCTGGCCCCTCTGGGCCGGCAACCCCAGACGCGTTCGCTGGTCCCTTTGGGCCGGTAGCCCTAGTCATGTCCGCTGGCCCCTCCGGGCTGGCAACCCCAGACGCGTCCGCTGGTCCCTCTGGGCCGGCAGCCCCAGTCGCTTCCTCCAGTCCCTTCGGGCCGGAAGCCCCAGTCGTGTCCGCTGGTCCCCCTGGACCGGCAGCCCCAACTGCGTCCGCTGGCTCTTCCCGGCTAGCAACTCCAGTCACGTCCACTAGCCCCTCTGGGCCAGCAGCTCCAGTCGCGTCCGCTGGCCCACCCAGGCCAGCTGTCCCGGTTGCATCCGCTGGCCCCTCCGGGCCAGCAACTCCGTCTGCCTCCATTGGCCCGTCGGACTCACTGCCATCTCCTGTCCCGCCATGCTACACACGTCACCCAGGCGGCAGCCTCTGACCCTGACTGTTGATGAGGGCACAGACTGTTGCACCGCGCTCCGTGGCGCCTCGACCCCCTGTGGCCCCATGTGTCTCCTCCACTCCCACGGTCGTGAGTGGGGATCCTGACACCAAGGCCCTCGGCTTGACCACCGCGACCATCATTGCAGACCTTCACCCGGACTCCACACTGGGCTACGCCATGCTTCATCACGAGCATCGGCACGCTGTCGTGGCTGTAGTCGCGCGCATCCCCCCTGGGGCACGAGATGCACAGGCTCTCTCAGTCCGCTCCACAGCACGCCCGGAGGACCCGGCCACCCTCCACGAGGCACGAACCTCTCTTGAGGCCACACACTGGGACGCTACCTGCGCCGATGAGCTCGCTGCTATCCGACAGCACCATGTGTACGACCTTGTCGACCTTCCTCTAGGTCGAAAGGCCATCGGCACCAAGTGGGTCTTTCGGCGCAAGTGGAAGCCCGACGGGTCCTTGGACAAGTACAAGGCCCGCTTTAGAGCCAAGGGGTTTGCCCAGATTCATGGAGTCAACTACGACCAGATCTTTGAGCTAGTTGGCCGGTTCTCCACTAGTCGGGCACTCTTCAGCCTGGTCGCCTAGCATGGGTGGGAGCTGCATCAGATGGATGTGAGCAACGATTTTCTCCATGGTTCACTCGAGGGTGAGGAGCTCTACATGGTGCAGCCCCCAGGCTGCGACAATGGCAATGGGAGAGTCTGGCGATTGCGTAAGGCCCTCTATGGCCTGAAGCAGTCGCCTCGGGGCTAGAACCAAGATATGATTAGCACACTCCTTCGAGGCGGACTCCAGCGCAGCACCGCTGACCCCGCACTGTATGTTAGACCGCGAGGCCAGACTTTTGCCGCTGTTCTGGTTTACGTCGACGATCTCCTCATTGCATCACTAGACACGGCGGCCATC
>SZWC01009482.1:16730-40053 GCA_023375785.1 Penium margaritaceum
CGGTCTCCCGGAGTCCTTCGCCTTCGAGGGTTTCTCCTACATGACCTGGGTCTGGAACCTCCTCCCGCATGGTCCGCTTCCGGACCATATTACACCGTACGAGCTCTGGTTTGGCCACCGTGCTGATCTTCGCCTCGTTCACGTCTGGGGTTCCCTGGCCTCCGTGTGGTACACCGAGGACCAGCAGGGGTCCAAGGTCTCCCCTCGGGGTCGCTTGTGTGCCTTCATCGGCATCTCCCCGCGGTCGAAGGCCTGGCGCTTCTGGGACCCCACTCACCGTCGTGTCATCGAGTCTCGGGACGCGCTGTTTTTTGAGTCACTCACTTACCGTGATCTGACTTCCATCACAGCCCTCTCTGCCGCCCACGTCCCTTCCTGTGAGGATTCTCGGCAGATGGGGGAGATTTCTTCGCCGTCTCCCACTGGTCGCCAGGCTGATGGGTCCGCTCGAGCCCCCTCTCGGTCTCAAGCACTTGACGACCCCGTATCATTGCCGTTGGCCCAGAGATATCGCCTGTACTGCCCACGTCACACCCTACAGGCACCACGGCCCTCACGCCTCCTCCTGCATCACCACCTGTCTTTGCTAGCACCCCTGCTCAGGCGTCTGACCCAGTCCAGCCCACGCCTGTCCCTGCTTTGACTGACACTCTTTCAGTGTCCGGGCCGGCCTTACCCGCTGGCACCCCTAGATCTGGGTCCCCCACACACGCGTCTCCTCGCACGGCATCCCCGGCTGTCTCGTCTCAGTCCTCACCTGCTGTGGTTGTCTTTGACCCTGTGGACGTGCTCGTCTCTGCGCCTGCTGCGCGTCCCTCGATCTCTGGTTACTCCCGTGAGCCCGGTGGTCGCCTTCGACCACTGGATTCCAGAGCTCAGCGGGTGTCGGGTCCCCGACCCAGGCGCCCCACTCGCAGCATCGCGAGCGGTGATCTAGGCACAAAGGCCCTAGGCCTGAGTGC
The DNA here is from genome assembly GCA_023375785.1 of Penium margaritaceum. Classification (NCBI taxonomy): domain Eukaryota; kingdom Viridiplantae; phylum Streptophyta; class Zygnematophyceae; order Desmidiales; family Peniaceae; genus Penium; species Penium margaritaceum. The sequence continues at coordinate 17,693 of SZWC01009482.1, forward strand.
CCGCACTGAGCTTACAGAGGTACACCCAGCGTGCCCCATCGGGCACGATCTGGTCACTCGCGAGTTCCATATCGCCTGTGACGCAGCTGCTGACCTCGTGGCTGTCAGGCCTGACACTTTGGCGTCTGCACTTGCCACGCAGAGTTCCCCCTCTCTGGCCCCTGATCCAGGCACATTGAGGGAGGCTCTCTCATCTCAGGATTCTGATGCCTGGCGAGCTGCTTGTGAGGATGAGCTTCGCGCTATCCGAGAGCATGGAGTCTATGAGCTGGTCGATCTTCCCCCCGGGAGGAAGGCGATTCAGGTCAAGTGGGTCTCTTGCAAGAAAGTGAAGCCTGATGGCTCACTGGAACGCCACAAGGCCCGCTTGGTCGTCAAGGGGTTCTCTCAGATTGAGGGAGTTGACTACACTGACACCTTTGCCCCTGTCGGCCGCATGACCTCAGCTCGAGCTCTGTTGGTGTAGTGGCTCAGCATGACTGGGAACTACACCAGATGGATGTGAACAACGCGTTCCTCCATGGCTCTCTGGATGAGGAGATCTACGTGGCTCAACCACCAGGCTTTGAGGACGGTGACAAGGTTTGGCGCTTGCGCAAGTCCTTGTACGGCCTCAAGCAGTCTCCACGGTGTTGGAACCGGGAGATCACAGGCACCTTGACTCGTGCACGATACGTACAGAGCGAGGCTGACCCCTCGCTGTTCATCCTGCCGACACCCGAGCGTCTCACCGCCATCCTGGTCTATGTTGATGACCTTCTGATTGCGTCTCCGTCCCTGGAGGCCGTGAAGGAGGCCAAGGCTGTTCTGCAGACCGCCTACAGGATGAAGGACCTTGGTCCTGCATCGGTGTTTCTCGGTATGGAGATTGTACGTGATCGCAGACACCGGACACTGCTGCTGCATCAGGCCCGATATGCACGAGTCGTGGGGGAGCACTTTAGCGATCTCCTTGGTGCAGTGCCCACTGCTTCCACACCCATCACACCTGATGGGTAGGATGCCCTGAAGGTGGATGACCCTACACAGCTGTGGGAGACAGTGGACGTGACCTTGTACCTCCGTCTTATCGGATCTCTGATGTACCTGGCCACGACCACGCGTCCTGACATCGCGTTCGCCGTCAACCTCCTCGCTCAGTTCTCGCAGGCTCCATGTGCGAGAGCTCTTCACGCGGCTCTGCGAGTGGTACGGTTCGTGGTTTCCACGCCGTATCTCGGACTCTGCTTTCGTCGGCAGTGTTCGGTGGTCCTTGACGGCTACACTGACAGCGACTACGCTTGGAGTCCAGACGGGCGCAGTCGCACTGGCTACGTGTTTCTGCTCGGTGGTACCGCTTTGTCTTGGCGAAGCGGGAAGCAGGGCTGCATCGCACGTAGCTCGTCAGGGGCAGAGTATGTGGCTTTGGGGGCAGCGGCTGCTGAGGCAGTCTGGCTGCAGCACTTGTTTCTTGAGCTTGGGCAGTCAATACCCGCCATTGTGCTGCGTTGCGACAACCAGAGTGCTCTCGCCATTGCGGAGAACTCTGGTGTTTTTCATGCTTGCACAAAGCACATTGCGGTTGAGCATCACTTCGTTCGTGATCTGGTGGAGCGACGCGTGATTTGTGCCGTTCCTGTACAGTTTATTGTGACCACTCGGCCGTGTCCATACTCGTGCAGATCCCTGAGGCAGGCGGCCCTGGTGACACCAGCGCGACGACAGGCGGCGGACTACCCGTCTGGAGCTGACTGACCACTGTTCCAGAGCCCCAGATGTCATCGGGACTCCTTGCTGTGCCTTCTACGTCTTGCAGGCGCCTTTCAGCGGACTAGGCATGAGGCCCATTTGCATGTTTTTGCATTATATACTTGCTGTCAGTCAATGGATGCATGCATGTGACCAGTCGTTGCGTGCGTCTTTTGATTCTGCACGTCTAGGTTCAGGCGGCGTAGGATTCTGACATGTGTGCGCAGAGTTACGGCCAAAACAGTGGTTTTGGGCCGGTTTTGGGACAGCTCTTGGACTGCCGCATGCGACACCCGCCGTGCGCCGCGGCAGGTATTTATGCCCTGGACCTGTCAGTTGTCATTCCTCTCTGCATTTACTAAACTATTGAAGCTTATGAGACTTTGCGCGTCTCCCTAGCCTGATCCTTGCTGTTTCTTGCACCTGCCTGCTTGCTAGTGCGTCAGCTGATTGGACAGTGTCGCCACGTCAGCAGCAGCAAGGCTAGGAAGCTTCCTAGCAGTTTCTCATGAGGTCACGCTGGTCTTGCACCCTAGAGGAGTGCTAGCACTGCTTGGCCCACAGCTTCAAGAATACTCAGGCACCTGCAGTGACAGTATGCGTGATTGAGTGGAGACAAGAGGTCACCTGCATGTGTGCCACAACCAACATTCCCCCCTGACCCACAAACCGTGTCCGTCTCTGTTGGCCCGTCGTAGTCAGTGCCATCGCCTGTCCTGCCACGCTACACACGTGGCCGAGGTGGCAACCTCTGACCCAAGTCGTCGGTGAGCGCGCATACCATCGTACCGCGCTCCGTGGTGCCTCGACCCCCCGTGGCTCCACGTGTCTCCTCCACTCCCACGATCATGAGTGGGGATCCTAGCGCCAAGGCCCTCGGTTTGACCACCTCGGCCATCATTGCACACCTTCATACGGGCTCTGCATTGGACTGCGCCATGCTTCATCACGAGCATCAGCACACATTCGTAGGTGCACTCATGCGCATCCCATCTGGGGCTCGAGATGCACAGGCCTTCTCAGTCCGCTCCACAGTACACCCAGAGGACCGAGCCACCATGCGCGAGGCGCGAGCCTCTCCTGAGGCCACACATTGGGACACTGCCTGTGCTGATCAGCTTGCCGCCATCGGACACCACCATGTGTACGACTTGTCAACCATCCTCCAGGTCGAAAGGCCATTGGCGCCAAGTGGGTCTTTTGACGCAAGTGAAAGCTCGACAGGTCCTTGGACAAGTACAAGGCCTGCCTTACAGCCAAGGGGTTTGCCCAGATTCCTAGAGTCGATTATGACTAGATCTTTGCCCGAGTTGGCTGGTTCTCCACCAGTCGGGTGCTCTTCAACCTGGTCGCCTAGCATGGGTGGGAGGTGCACCAGAGCGATGTGAGCAACGCGTCTCTCCACGGCTCAGTAGAGGGTGAGGGGCTCTACATGGTGCAGCCCCCAGGCTTCGACGATGGCACTGGGAGAGTGTGGCGGCTGCGTAAGGCCCTCTATGGCCTGAAGTAGTCACCTCGGTGTTGGTACCAGGAGATGAGCAGCACGCTCCTTTGCAGCGGGCTCCAGCACGGCTCCGCTGACCCCGCACTATTTGCCAGTCCACGGGGCTAGACCTTCGCTACTATTCTGGTTTACGTCGACGATCTCCTCATTGCGTCGCCAGACACGGCTGCCATCCACCGTGTCAAGGACTTGGTGCACACTGCCTACCAGATGAAGGATCTCGGATGTGCTAGAGTCTTCCTTGGCATGGAGCTCAAGCATGATCGCTCCCAGGGCGTCCTACACATCCACCAGACCACCTATGTGCGGACTCTGTCCACCCGCTTTGCGCAGGACATGCCACTTGTGCCGAGCGCATCTTCACCCATGTCACCTGATGGCCATGTGAAGCTGAAGAGTCCTGACCTAGTTGTTGTGGGAGAGCCAGTCGATGTGACCACGTACCTGTGAGTCATCGGGTCACTGATGTTCCTCGTGACGACGACGCATCCAGACATCGCGTTTGTCGTCAACCTCGTGGCCCAGTTTTCTCAGGAGCCGCATCACCTCCACTACGAGGCCGCGATCCGAGTACTGTGCTGCATCGTCTCGACTCATCGGCGAGGTCTCATGTTTTGCCGCCAGCCGTCTGTTGTCACGGTGGGCTACACCGACAGTGACCGGGCTAGCAGTCCGGACAGTAAGTGTGAGAGTGGATGCTCTCTGGAGATTAATCCTTGGTGTGTGGAGATCACAATCGCAGCGGATATATTAGACTTGGAGAATTCTGGAAACCAGAGCAAGAAATACAGGTTAATGAGATTGAACTAAATACAAGGTATTCATACTATCTGGTTGGCTAGTCCTGGCCCTTGCCTGCTTCTCTCCTAGCTTGCTACAACAAGCTACTTGCTCCTGAAAATGGTGCCCTACTTGCACCTTTACTCGGTGTCCTACTTGCACCTAACTCTTACTGCAAAAAGTGCCTGGCCGTCGATCGTCTGGATCGATGGTCCATCTTGTCTCGCGGCGAGCCGCCACGTTAGCTTGATGCCTCTCGGCGGTGGGTGCGGTCGCCGTGTTTTGCACGCCACCAGGAGTGCTGCGACCGTCGCGCGGTCGCAGCCACCGTTTTTGCTGCCGCCATTGACCGTGTCCAGTGCCGGGGGCTCGCCGTCAAAACATCCCCTCCGCGGGTAGCGTAACCGATACGCTACTTGCCGAGAGGGTGAAAGCCATCCTTGCATGGCGTGTTTGCAACGCCATACGAAGGGCGAGCAAAATGCCCCCCTTGGCGACGGCGTGCTCCTCACGTCGTCGCTTGCTTACTCGCTCCTCCTCGCTCCTGTCAGTCACGAGTCGTAGGAGTCAAACAGAACCTCTCAACGAATATCCGCCTAGGATATCCGGAAAGTGGAAAATACCCACAATGCCCCCCAAACCCAGGTGAGACCCCGAGTATGCCAGAAAAATAGGGTACATCATTACATTCACCCCCCCTTGGAAGCGCGACGTCCGGGCGCGCCTCAGGTAGTCTTGGAGAATAGTGTTGGTACCCCCAAGATGGAAGTTGGCCTCTGGTTCCCAAGAGTTGTGCTCTGCCGGGTACCCCTTCCGCTGGACCAGAAATTCACGCCGATGTCCCTTCTGGCTGTCCGCCAGAATCTCCTACACCTCAAACTCCTCGGCCCCTTCAACCTGAATTGTAGGAGGTGGAGCTATTCCGCGACCCCGGAAGAAGGTGTTCGGGTTGCGATAGGCACGAAGCAGGGAGATGTGGAACACCAGATGGATGGTGTAGTGAGCCGGCAGCTCCATCTTATATAAATCGGACGACCGCTTCTCCAAAATGCGGAACAGACCCACCCATCTTGGTTTCAGCTTGAAACTCCCAACTCCCATCAGCTGCAGGTTAGCAGAGTTCAGCATCACCTAATCTCCCACTTGCAACTCCTCTGCACAGCGATGCTTATCACCCTGCTGCTTCTGTTGCTTCTGTGCCTTCAACAGCTATTGCCGTACCACGTCCCAACTGGTGGCAAACCCTTCAGCAATTTGCTGCACAACCGGAAGAGATGTTACCATAGCCAGGGCGAATGGGCTCAGTGGCTGGTGGCCATAGACCACCTCAAACGGTGACTTTCCTGTTGATGCTGACACCACTGAGTTGTAGGCAAACTCTGCCACTCCAAGCTTCTCCTCCCAACTCTCTCCATCCGGTGGGACCATGCTCCGCAATAGTTGCTCCAAAGTCTGGTTCGTGCGCTCTATGGGTGGTATGCCGTGGTCAGCTACACCGGCATGCCCAGCTTCTCCATGAGACTTTTCCAGAAGCACGAAGTGAAGCGTGGATCGCGATCTGAGGCCACCGATTACGACACTCCATGCAGCTTGATGACATGACTGAGGAGGAGTTGAGCTGTCACAGCAGCTGTGATGCTTTCAGGACATGCGATGAAGTGTGCCATCTTGGAGAACCAATCCACCACCACCAACACTGTGTTGTTGTCCTACTGCGTCACAGGCAATCCATCGATGAAGTCTATCGAGATGTCTGTCCATGGCTTTTTTGGTACAGGCAACGGTTGCAACTCCCCAGGTGACTTGGTCCTCCGCGCCTTGATGCGTTGGCACACATTACATCTGCTCACAAACCTCTTGCAATCAGTTGCCATTGATGACCACCAATATTGGCGTACCAAGGCTTTGAGCGATTTGTCGAAGCCGAAGTGACCTGAGTAATGGGTGTCATGCGCATCCTCCAGCAACAAATGCTTCAATGGCGTATAGTCTAGCATGACAATCCTGTGCTCTTGCCCCCTTTGCCAATACGTTCCATCCACGTGGCGTCTTTTGGCGCACCACCAGTGAACTCACCACCACCAACACTGTGTTGATGTCCTACTGCGTCACAGGCAATCCACCGATGAAGTCTAGCGAGATGTCTGTCCATGGATTTTTTGGTACAGGCAACGGTTGCAGCTCCCCAGGTGGCTTGGTCCTCCGTGCCTTGATGCGTTGGCACACATCACATCTGCTCACAAACCTCTTGCAATCAGTTGCCATTGATGACCACCAATATTGGCGTACCAAGGCTCTGAGCGATTTGTCGAAGCCGAAGTGACCTGAGTAATGGGTGTCATGCGCCTCCTCCAGCAACAAATGCTTCAATGGCGCATAATCTAGCACGACAATCCTGTGCTCTTGCCCCCTTTGCCAATACGTTCCATCCACGTGGCGTCTTTTGGCGCACCACCAGTGAACTCACCGTCCACGCCATAGTCATGCTTAAACAGGCTATGCATGACTGGAGATCCCATGAGCACTGAGATGGCGTTGTGGCTCAAGTCCGGCCTCCCTGACAGAGGATGTGTCGGGCTCAACTTTCCAGGCTTGTACTGGATCTTATAGTCAAAACTCCCTTGCAAGAACTCCATTCAATGAGTCTGTCGGCGACTGAGGTTCGGTTGCGTCTTCAGGTACTTAAGGGCGTAGTGATCTGTGAAGACCATGTAGCGTCGCGACTTGAGGTAGCACCTCCAGTGCTTGAACGCACGGATCACCGCCAGCATCTCCTTCTCATGGATTGCGTAGTTTAGCTCTGCTCCTCGCAGCTTGCGAGACGCATACCCAATCGGTTGCAGCCCCTTTTTGTGATCCTACATCAGCAACGCCCCAATGGCACAGTCGCTTGCGTCCGTCGCCATGACGTACTCCAAAGATGAATTCGGATGCACCAGACCGGAGCGTCACATATTACAGTCTTGAGCTCCTTAAAGTTCTTATGCTCCCGATAGCCCCATTCCCATTGGTGATCCTTCATCTGTAGCTGAGTCAGCGGCGCACCCTTTTCTGCGTACCATAGGATGAATTTCCGGTAGTAGTTAACAAACCCCAGGAAGACCTGGATATCACGCACGCACTTTGGATTCGGCCACTACTTCATTGCTTCCACCTTTTTTGGGTCCATGCGAAGACCCTTGCCGCTCACAATGTGCCCAAGGAACTTCACCTCCCTTTTTTTGAACTCACACTTGGAGAGCTTCGCAAACAACTTCTCTTTCCGAAGAATGTCCAGCACCTGTCGAAGATGCTGCTCATGCTCTTCTAGAGTCTGGGAGTAGATGAGGATGTTGTCGAGGAACGCCACCACAAACTCGTCCAAGTGAGGGTGGAAGATCCTGTTCATGAGGCTCATGAACGTTGCAGGAGCGTTGGTCAATCCAAACGGCATCACGAGGTACTCGAAATGGTCGTACCGCGTCCAAAACGCCGTCTTCTCCACATCCTGCTCTGCAATCCGGATCACATGATACCGTGAGTACAAGTCAATCTTGATGAAGTATTGCGCTCCCCTCAGCTGGTCAAACAGCTCCTCGACCCTTGGCAACGGGTAACGGTTCTTGATCGTTATGTCGTTCAGTGCGCGATAGTCCACGCACATCCGCAGCTCCCCTGTCTTTTTCTTCACAAAGAGGACTGTTGTAGCTCAGGGTGACACCAATGGTTTGATGAACCCCTGCTTTGTCAGCTCCTCCAAGTGCTTCTTCAGCTCACCCAGCTCATTATCACTCATGCGATAAGCAGCCCACACCGTTGGAGTTGCTCCCGGAACCTGATCAATCTTATGGTTTATGTCCCGCTTCAGTGGTAAGCCCTTTGGCAGCTTAGCAGGAAACACGTCATTGTAGCTGTCCAACACTCCTTTGATGCCTTCCGATAGCTTTGCTGCAGGTGCTTTCTGCTGCTCACCCTCTTGTTGCTTTGTCTTCGCTGCCAGCACTTCCACCTCTTCAGCTGCTACCTTTTGCCGCACCCACACAAGGTAAACTTGATCCCCCTTGCACTGACAATGCTTCAGCTACACGTAACTCAACTGCGGCACCTTGCCTGCCTTGGAGTCCTTCTCTTCTGCCCACAATGACAAAACAATTTGCTCTCTGCATTTCTTCACTTTCACGTGGCTGCACACCCAATCCACAGCAGGATTCCACCGATGCAGCCAATCACGCCCCAGAATGGTGTCATAGGCATCCATCGGGCACGTGCGAAAGTTCACCTCGCACGACAGTTTGCCCAGACGGATCCTCAGAGGCTTCAGAGGCAGTCCGCACTCCAGCTCCCCTTGCACCAACTTGGCCGTAGTTGGCTTCCCATGCAGCCGTGCAAGCCCCAACCTCTTTGCAAGCTCGTCGCTGAAGAATGAGTGCGACGCGCCGCAATCAAGTAATGCTTTAATCTGCCGGCAAATCTGGTGTCCCTCGCCGTCTTCAGAACCAGCTGATGAGATTTTGGCTTTCAGGAGGATCCCCGGAACGCTCCCCCTTCCTTTGCTCCGCAGCAATACATTCGGCAGCTCCCTAGTTGTCGAAGGACTTTCGGGGCTGGTGTTTGCTGATGCGCACAAAGCTTTCCCAGCAGTTGGCCGCCCGCCACTTACTGTTGTTTGCCGTTTCCCTACTGCTTCTTCTTGTAATCCTTCTTGTGGTGCCCAGGCTTCGTGCAGATCCAATAGTTCCCACCACGCGGCTTGCTCTGCTGCCGGCCTCCTTGCACTACGTCGATTTCCATGGGATCAATTTGTTGGTACTGTGTTTGACGCTGGAAATTTTCTTGCTTCTCACGAAAACCCCCTTGATGATAGCGTAGCGCGTCAACGCGCTCAGCAGTGGCCACCATCGCCTGGAACTCCATGATTCCACTGAGTGCCAATGTGTGCTGAATTTCCCCCTTCAAGCCGTCGTGGTATTTATCTGCCATCTCCGACTCGCTCATGTCGTCAATCTCCGAGCACAACGGCTCAGTGCAAGAGTGTGTACTCCTGCACTGAGCCGATCTGCTTCAGCTGCTTACGCTTGTTGCGTGCGACCATGGAGGCGTTCACGAGACCAAATCGATCTCTAATGGCTTGCTCGAACGGCTCCCATGTCGTCAGCACGTGAGCTTCAGCTTGCACTGCGCCTGCCTGCCACAACACGGCATTTTGCACAGCTGCGTTCCCACCTCCACCTCGAGTGGCCAGCATATTCAGCTGCCTCCACCACTCCAATACTACTCCGTGTAGCAGTGTCACCGCGAATAACACACGCACAGCATCGTCCTCTAGAGGGTGACCCAGAGCCCCAAAGTAGCTGTTCATCGCAAACAACCAGGTCCGTACGCTCGCACCCTTGACTGAGGGATTGAACGCTTCCGGAGCCTTAGGCTTTGGTCTCGGTGGGCTCCTTGACCGGGCCGCCCGAACTTGTCCAGCGTCAGTCATGTCTCGCAGGTCAGCCATCTGCCCATTGAGGCGCTCGTTCTCCAGCTTGAGGGCTCCCAGCTGCTCTACGATCTGCTACAGGGCCTGCTCCATGGCTCTTGATGACTTCTAGCCGTTGGAGATCCTCCGGAAAAATTTGGCAGCGTTTCGGCAGCAATCGAAAAAATCATGGCAGGAATTCGGCAGTCCGGCAAGATAAACTGAGGTCTTCCAAGTGCGTAGGAGTCACCGCGCACTCACGGTAGGCCATGTGGACACTCTGGAAATTCAGAAAAATTTCCAGAGGTTGGCTCGTGCCTTGGCTTCGAAGTCTGGTCCAGCAATCTCCCTCTCGATCAGCCTCGACATTGTCCGGCGTAGTCCTTGCCTTTGCTCCTTGAAATTTTGCGAGCTCCGGCAGCGCTTCCGCCCAACGCGTGGCTCTGGATCTGATACCAGATGTGAGAGTGGGTGCTCTCTGGAGATTAATCCTTGGTGTGTGGAGATCACAATCGCAGCGCAAAGATTAGACTTGGAGAAGTCTGGAAACCAGAGGTCGAAAATATAGGTTAATGAGATTGAACTAAGTTCAGGGTGTTTATACTGTCTGGCTGGCTAGTCCTGGCCCTCGCCTGCTCCTCTCCTAGCTTGCTACAACAAGGTACTTGCTCCTAAAAATTGTGCCCTACTTGCACCTTTACTCGGTGTCCTACTTGCACCTAACTCTTAGTGCGAGAAGTGCCTGGCCGTCGATCGTCTGGATCGACGGTCCATCTTGTCTTGCGGCAAGCCGCCGCGTTAGCTTGATGCCTCTCAGCGGTGGGTGCGGTCGCCGTGTTTTGCTCACCACCGGGAGTGCTGCGACCGTGGCGCGGTTGCACCCACAGTTTTTGCTGCCGCCGTTGACCGCGTCCGGTGCAGGGGGCTCGCCGCCGAAACATCCCCTCGGCGGGTAGCGTAACCGATACGCTACGCGCCGAGAGGGAGAAAGCCACCCTTGCGTGGCGTGTTCGGAATGCCACACAAAGGGCAAGCAAAACGCCCCCTTTGGCGACGGCGTGCTCCTCACATCGTTGCTCCCTTGCTCGCTCCTCCTCGCTCCTGTCAACCGCGAGTCATCGGAGTCAAACCGAACCTCCTGACATATATCCCTTTGGGATATCCGGAAAATGGAAAACACGCACAATGCCCACCAAACCCAGGTGAGACCCCGAGTATGCCAGAAAAATAGGGGCACCGCGATGCATTAAGAGTCGCACAGGTTGGATCTTTCTGATTGGCAACACGGCTGTGTCTTGGCGTAGTGGCAAGCAGGGGTGCATTGCACGGAGTACTGCTGAGGCTGAGTATGTTGCGCTTGGCTCAGGCGCGTGTGAGAGTGTGTGGTTGCGTCACGTGTTGTCCGAGTGAGGGGGCAGCAGACTTAAGCAACGAGCGTGGAAGCCCACACGCTGCATCAAAAATGCTGCTGCCCCAACTTGCTGCCTAGCATTTCAAGCTGTGGCCGCCTACACGAGGCCGTCGCGGGTGTCCCTGCCAGGAGCGCCGAGTTTCCCGTGCCTTTGAAGGCATTTCAGGTTGGAAGCGGTCTTGCCGCCATTGAAAAAGTATGGAACTTGGTGTATGGACTAGTGGGTCAAAGTGGGGGTGGGTTATGCCGCAAGTCATGGGTGATTTCTTTTTTCTAGGGACAAGTGGGCGGACTTCAAGAAGATGAACGTTGCACAAGCTAAGTTAGAAGGCAAGCCCTTGTCTTGGTATGATGCCACAACCCGGCTTTTTGCAGTGAACAAAGCAACCGGAGACAACGTTGTCACAAGTGCAAATATGGTTGTCAATGTGAGTGATGATGAGGGTGTCCCGGATGATATAGTGACACGTCGCTTGAAGCGTAAGGGGAAGATGGAGGGGCAAATTGACGTTGTGGATGGAATAATGCGTGCGGCCGCTAAGATGGAGTACCTCATCAAGGATGTGGCACCCAAGTCTGTCTATGGCACCACTCTTGAGCTTCTCCCGGCCGATAACACCCTCGACACCGACGAGGCCGTCATCATGCTCAAACGCTTCAAGGAGGATCCCACGGTGTGTGAGGACTACGTCTACTCTATTGGACCTTTGCGCAAGCGTGTGATGAATGATGTGCTTGGACGGGTGACGCATGTGAGCAAGGAACCTCTTGTGAGTAAGCCGCTTAGTGCGGGTGCAAGTGCATCTTATGATGTGGAAAATGATGCAGCCGCTAGCCAAGTGGGGTCGGATCCTACAAGCAATGACGCTGTACATCATGTCATGGGGAACGAGGGAGTGTTGCATGCCCGCAAGGAGTATTTGGACGAGTTTTGAGAATGATATGTTGAATGTTATTCATCCATCGGCAATGTAATCGTTCCACATGTCTTGAGCTATCTGCAATCGACTTGCACGCATGGATGCATCCCCTACCCCCCCCCACCGGGATACGGAATGACCTTTGTCCCACATTAGCCACATCCTCATTGAATGCCGCATTCAAAATTTCCGTCACGTCTTCCCTACTTCGAATCATGTTGTGCATGATGAAACAAGAAAGAAGGAGCCGACTTTAGAATGTGACTTTGTATGTCGGAATGCCACGACATATGTGGAACCGTCCTTCAACACACCGAAGGCTCTCTCAATCATGGAACGAGCACTTGCACGGCGTAGATTGAACAACTCTTTCGGCGTCTTGTTGTCGCGCCGCCCCCTCCCCGAATTCTTGGAGATGATAACGCCTTCCACGGAATGGAGTCATAAGGCTGAAGCCTTTGGGAAAGGCCGCATCGGCTAGAAGGTAGGTTGAGGGAGGGAGGCGGAAACCACTTGCCAAAGTTTTGTGAAACATTCTAGCAACATGCGCCGACCCCTCCCACCCCGTTGTGACGAATGTGAACTTGAGATCGGCATCACAAGAAGCAAGGACATTTTGGGTGACTTGTTGATGCCGGTTGATGTACGCCCCGTGCATCTCACGACCCACAATGACCGGCACGTGGGTGTCGTCAATGGCTCCCACGCATTGCTCCCGGGGCAAGTGTAAGAAACGCGGCCGCCACCTCCCGTAAAACGCGGCATATCATAGTCATGCCACGTTGAAAGTGCTCTGCGAGGTCATGAACGGACATGGCATGTGCTAACGCATTGTAGCCACATGAAAAGCTTCTCCTCCACCATCAACCTCGTCTCACGAATTGATGTCCGCACCCGTAGCTCGGCTACAATGGCATTCCATGAAGCCACTTTCATGCGCGTCACGTTGAAAAAGCCGTCCGGGTGACCGCGCATGAGTTCGTGGAGCCAAGCGACACCACCAAACGTCGATGTGAGCATAGGTTGCCTTAGGAGCCTGTTTTGTAGCCGCTCACACATGTCGCGGATGAGGTTGAATTGGACTGAGATGAGGATTGCGCGTAGGAAGACAACTCTTTTGACAACTGCCCTTCGCACTAGAGCCCTCCTTCGTACACGATCCATGGCGTGCACCCACAATCCATGAGTACGACAGTTAGGTGCTAAGTATGGGGCAGTCCCGCGAGAACAAACCGCGGCGTCCGTTTGCCTCGATCGAGTCAAATGGTTGCGGGCCGAATGGTCACGGGCTCAAGCCTGGTAACGGCAAGCTACATCGTCCAGATTTTCCAAGTCATTGATTGGAGCGCAAGCGAGGCATCGCACTAAATTGTAAACTGCGGGAAAATAGGCATCTTTGAAATGGATGGCCAATCATCGATGAGCTCGACCGCGTAAATCAAGCTCATCGATGGTTGGCTGTAACTATCCCCTCTTCGCGTGAAAAATCCATCGATAGATTTAAAGGGTTCCGGTTCAGGGCCCAAGTAGACCATGTGAACTACTCCTCGCGTGCGCTTTGCTTGATCCAGTGGATTGAAACGCAGAACAATGTTGCACATAAGGGAAGTCGACACGATCACTGATGGCCTAGTTAAAGTTGTTGGAAAACATATCTCCACAAAACTAGCACATAGTTGACACCAAAATAAAGTTTCACAAGGAGAACTTTTAGATTCGATTTTTCTGCCTAGGAATTATTTTTGTGCCTTTTGTGATTCAATGAAACATCTGATTTGGCGACATTTGACCAGCGGAAAGAAGTTAGTATGAAATTCATCAGGCAGTAGGGTATAGGAAACAGGTAGCAACAAGCCAAAAAGGAGGGGAAGTCACTTAGGAGTCGGAAAGCGACAAAGAAAAACAAGTAGACGGTGAGACTCCTGTCAAGTCGGAAGAATCTGCGCCAACCGATTGCCCATCTAAGCGGCTCATGTTACTATGGACGAGGGTTATTTAGATTGCAAAGTTTGACAATGGATACAAGGATGACCAACCAACATTACTGCTATGAGTGCAACTGAGGGGTTATAGAATTCGGACAATGGTGTCAACACTATTGGATGGAAGACCTTTTCAAAGTTTTGTAAGCAATGATGGTTCAAAACTTCGGCTTGGAGATCGAACCGGGGTTGTTTTGAAGGAAAAACTGTCGACACATGACTGTAGAGCTGTCAACTTCACGAACCTCTCTGACTTCAAATTGGAGACCTGCATAATGTAACGGTCCAATGACTAACCACAAAATCATCCTCAGGTAAGATTTCCTGTACCAACACAATCTGCAGGTGGACTGGAGCAACGGATCATTCTACGCCAGCACTAATGGAAGAAAATGATATCTGCTTCTGATTGAGCAGCCCATGATGCAGCAATGGTTACGGGAAGTAGCAAAGGCAGAAGCAACAGAGGTAGAAGCAACAGAGGAATTTACGGCAGCTACAATATGCCAACCAATATGTATGGATGTGGCCAAGAGGTTCCTGCAATGCAGAACTGAAGCATGGCTATTCCATGTGGAGACAAGGGGAGCGGAAGATTTTATAGCAGTCGAGGCGACAATATCGGCTTCGACACCTGAGAAGTTTAGTGTAAGCCGGACAGTGCCAGCGGCATTGATCATGGCTTGAGGCTTCCTTGATTGTACAATTTGACTGTATATCTGGAATCTAAAGGAAAAGCCGTGCGAGATCGACCCAAGAACGGGGTCAATCCATCCAGAATTGAGGAAGTTATGTCTGGCAAAAGGTTCGACCGGCCAAGGGGGAAACAGTTGACAGGAATTCATTCCCAAGGACCAAGGCTCGACCCTCGAAAGACCCAACAAGGCCGAAGCGCGCCTTAGGGCCCGGTTAGGCAATGCATCAAGGATCATTGAGGGCCAAGGGCACTTTGGAATGGTTCCCCAGTATGTTATTGCCAGAAAGGGCGCTTCCAGTGGCTGTCACCGCCGCTAGTGGTATTGCGAGCGCTAGATTTTTATGGTTCACGGAAACGGTCATATCACAGCCGTTTCTCCACAGAATGATGCAATTATTTGTATGCTGGAAAGCTGAGAAGATGAGCTACGTAATTCTCGGGCAATAATGCTCATCTCATGTCCATACAGACCTGCACATGGCTCGGCGACCTCGGGTTGCCTAGGATGTGTCATTATACAGTCTTGTATGTTGACACTTGAATAGCAAGTACAGTTTACTCCCATTGTGTAACACGTGTTCCCATACTCCCCCAAGATGATCCTACGTTTCTGTAAATCCAGGGAGGTGTGCACCGTCCTCCCCTTGGTCGCCATTGCCGCCAGTTGGTGCCTACGCCATTCGGTTGAGACTAGCACACTGCACCCCGTTTACATTTGTGGTCATTTCGGAGGAGTTTGTACAAATCATCGAGAAGTTGGAAGGGGTTGTTTCCAACAAACTACTCCGAGAGTTTCCTCTTTAGCGAAACGTCAACCACAAGATAGACCTGGCGCTGGGTAGCAGACCAAAGTGAAAGGAACCTATTGGATGGATGGCCACGAGCTGACCAAACTCAAGAAGCAATTGGACGTGATGCTCGGTTCATCCGAGCCTCCACATCACCCTACGCGGCACTTGTATTTTTGTAAAAAGAAAAGTGGGAAGACGTCGATGTGCATGGATTACCTAGCGTTGGACCACATCGTTATGGAAAACCACTACCCTCTTCTGCGAGCAGACAAACTTTTTGACCAACTCCATTGGGCTAAATATTAGGCTGAGTTAACTGATTCAGCGACCATCATTAGATCCAGGTATATGATAAGGAAGTCAAGAAGTTAGCATTCTATAACAGATATGGATACTTCGAGTTCACGGTCAAGCCATTCGGACTCACGAATGCTCCAGCAACATTTATTGCGACGATGAAGAATACTTTTTGCCCCTTCCTTGATGACTTTCTCGTCGCATACTTCGACGACGTTATGGTGTACAGGCGCATCCCGAAGGAGCAGGATGGACATCTCCGAGGTTTTTGAAAGAGAGACTTTGTTTGGAACTCTCAAAATACGACTCCGATCGCAGTTTGATCGAGCTTCTTAGCCTTATCATCGGCGGCGGACGGATCATCATGGACCCAAGAAAGGTGGAGGCGGTTGCTAATTAGCCGACGCTTACCAATGTTTGGGACTTCCAAGTATGTTTAAGCTTCTGCAACTACTACCGTCAATTTGTAAGCGATTGGGCTCGAGTGTCAGCGTCTCTCTCCGATTTCACTCCTAAAATCAGCAAATGTAGTTGGAAGATATAGTGAAGAAGAAGCGTTCAATCATTTGATTAACGCTCTGACCTCGACGCTTGCCTTACGATTCACAGATGCAATGGTGAACTTTATCATGGCCATCAACACATCTGATTAAGGAATTGGAGCCATTCTCCTCATGACAACAGCGGTGGAAAACAACCGGCCGTGTACATGTCGCAAAAGTTGTGCGAGTCGGAACTCAACTACGTGGTACACGAGAAAGAAATGCTTGTAGTCGTGCGCATGTTCAAAATATTGCGATGCTACTTGGAATGCCGGCGGTGCATTGTCTGCAATGACCATCATGCACTAAAATATCTCAAGATGCAGCCAAATCTTAGATGTCGACAAACTCGATGGATGGAGTACCTTGAGTCTTACTCTAACTACGGCATCAAATACTTCCCTAGGGAAACAAATCCTATGGATGCCTAAAGTCTGTGACTATATCTAATGGATGAGATCAACATGCTAGTCATCAAACAAGACCCGTACCTTGTGAGGCTATTTGTGAAGGGATGCAAGGAGTTTGGCAGGAACGACAAGACTAGGTTCCGGTTCGACGAACCCTACTCGCGAGGGCAACTTACTCGCCAGGTCATTGTACCACCAAACGAGTGTCAGGAATGTTTCCTGGCATGCTCTGATCCACCAAAGTGTCCACAGCTGCTAAGTGCAAAGAGACTTCCAAAGGAGGTGTGTGCTTTGGGTCGCCACAACACCAAAGGAGCAGAATTTTGGCAGAATGCAGGTTGCGGGAACTGAGAAAGGCTGAAGAACGTTAATGGTTAGTTATTTTGGTGAGACTAAATCTTATAGCCTTTGATATGAGCTTTCCAACGCATCCAAGCACGCCCAAAACGGAGCAGTAGAGCCCCTGCTACGGCTGTTGAAGTGACCCATGGTGGAGCCGCCCATCATGCCCATGAACGGGAGGCACTTAGTGACAGGAGGCACTTCGCCGCCGACCAGCTGAAGCACCCTCCCTGGCCCTCCAACGTGGGGGGAGGCTCTCCTACATCAAGGAGACCTCCCACATCCCTGATGGCCAACGTGCCCTTGGAGCCCTTTGGAGTCGAACTCGGACCACTGGCGATGGAATTATCCCATCACAATGAAGGATACCCAGATTCCACCCGCCAACCACCCAAACTTCGGATGGGGCTAACTTTCTGAATTCTCAACCAAATCGAGTAACTGAAAGCTCGAAACTGCATGGAAAAATCCAAGGAGTCCAAGGTGTCTGATCTGTAATCAGATCAGACATCTAGTGGTCGAACCAGGAACCAAACAAACGGAATCCATGACAGGGGCACTTTCAACAACGAGGAGCTCTGGTGAATGCTATTGGAGGAATGCCACGACACCAGTCAAAATTGAAACTTCGACGAGGACAAGATGCGTAAGAAGCTGAAAAAGTACAATTGGTGAGAAAAACTGCAGACCGACGTTGCAGCATTCTGTCGCTTGTGCGACACCTATGAGCAGTTGTACGAGGCCGCCCGGTCCACTCCAACCACTCACTGTTTCGACGATGCCAAGGGTCAACATCTGCATGCACTTAGTGACATGATTGCCCACCACTCCCTAGGGCTGTGATGCTATCCTCGTGATGGTAGGATTTTTTTTAAGAATTGTTGCACTTGATCTTGACAACAACTAACAGGATTTTGCAAAGCTCAAAGCCTAGTGTTTGGGATTGTTTGAGATGGAGCGAATGCAAACCTATGTCGTTGCTCGCCTTTGCCTGTTTGATAGCATGGCGATCCACCCTGTATTCCACATCAAGCACTATCCGTATCCCAACAAAAACTTCTTTGACAGTAACATCACACCTCTGTCTCCTATTCAAGTGGACGGAGATACAGAGTACCTGATAGAAGACATCCCGGGACATCGACGTTGTGGAAAAACGACCGTGTATCCAGTCATGTGGCACGACTATGACACCGCTAACAACAGCTTGAAGTTCTACGAAAACCTCCGAGACGTCGATCATCTGATCCACGACTACTAGCGCGTCAGAATGTCGCGGCTAAAGTGGGGAAGTGTCACGTCCTTGACGTACACGTGTCCCTGAACTCTGTGAGTGGGTATCTTTGTCTTTACATTTCTGGCCCACCCCGCGTCGACCTAAGGATTCTTACGCTGTTTGACGGAGTAGATTTTGGCCAACTTCCGGGACCTCTGAGTTCTATTGTAGAAGGTTGCGACAACCTTGACCACTGTAACAAACTAGGGTAGTAGATGGGTAGACGAGTAGATAGAAGTTCTTGGAACGGAATGGTTGGCCTCGACGGCTCAACCAGCGAGTAAAAATCCACGGGGTGGGCGCCGGAGCTCGACCCACGGATGAACGTATCGTCACAGGGCAAGATCTTGTATGATATCTTTGTGCTCTGCTAATGTCATCGGATAGACCTGGACGGTCCATCCTCTTCCACTACAGCTAACTATAGGCCAATCAACGGAAGGCGAAATTCTGACCTCGCAGATGTTTGTATTTGAAGTAAAACCCGGCTTACCCATGTTACACGTTTGGGTGTATGAATACCTTGTTGGTGTTTGAAGACCGGTTGTATCCAAGGAATAGAGACCCATTTCGTACCATGACTAGGTCGCCATGTTAAAACACCTTCCAGAATGGTCGACAGATTTATTGCGAACCGCATCGACGTTTTGATACTGTTCATTCGACTTCTCGACAACAATTGACTTTTTTTAAAACGCATTTCGATATTCTTGGAGCTCAAACAGCCACTCACGGCGCGACCTTGCAATCTCTGCTTAGCTCAATCGCCTGGGATCCAACGTATGCCTCATTGTGATTATTGTCTTTATATGTATGCGCTCGACTTGTTCAACACTTGTCCTCAAAGAACACTCACTGCTTTGTACAAATTATCCATTTGGATTGGATCCTTGAATCATCTTCTTCTCCGTACCTCATCCTGTGAGCCATCCACGTTTTGCTCGGCATACCACTGTGAACCACCCATGTTCTGCTCGGCGTAGCACGTTCCGCTTGGTGTAAGAGTGGTACCCACGATTCCGTGCACTACGAAAGAATTGGGTATAGCATGAATGTTTCTTTAAAGTGAGTAGCGAATTCATTTTTTTGCAAAAAATAGACAATAGAAGATCCAGGCCCAAATAGTCGGATAAACAACATCTTGCTATTTCCTGGATCCAAAACCGGACAGGAGCTGTCATCCATCAAAGGATTGGGACCAATGTAACGATATTGCTGCTAGATCTGTTCTTGGTGTGAAGTCCGCACGCAGACTGCCTCAAGACGCGCTTCACGCGACTCGGTGGCGCATTGGCGCCTCGTCGGGATAAATTGAGCTCAGAAATTGTCATTCATTCAGTGTTCGAATGAAACAAAGTACCTTTCATCCCCCTGCATATGCACAATAAAAATGAACGAACTTGGCACTGTTTAACTGATAACTTCATGGAAATGAGATTGAGATAGTTAAAAACGAAAAACTGTCACTGTCAGTGACTTTCAGTCGATCGGCGGACTGCGTTGTCCGGCACCCCACGGAGCTTTGCCCCTCTCTGTCGCTTTCCCCGTCTCTCCTGCCGCTCCTTGTCCTACCCCCTTTCAGCCCTGCCTTACCCTCGCACTTTTTCTCCCGCTTCCTCCCCCTCTTCCTCCTCTAGGTTTCTCACCCACGGGCTCGGCACCCTTTCAGATGGCTCCTTCACAAAGGGCCTTGGCTCAGACAAGCTCTGTCCGCGTCGCATTGCCATGTGTGTGACCCTGTCCCCCCTATCCTGACGTGAGCTTCAGAGGCAGATGCACACATGACGATGCAACATCAAGCTCACTCGCATCGCATGTACGCATGGCATGGCGTGCGAAGTGTAGACTGCCGTCCTTGCACATGGCGCAAGCGCAGCAGGGGTGGGGGGAGAGGGGGGGGGATGCTTGGCACCCCTCCTCCCTCGCCTCACACCCCACCCCCCGCCCCCCCCACGTCCGATGTCAGGTCTAGGAATCTCCCCCAGTCCTAGCCCTCGTCGCAACCGAGCGAATGCAGCCTCAACTTTGCCGCCCAGCGGATCCTCTCGACCCAACCACCAGCAACAAGGCACTTGGGCAGTGTGCACACCACTCTCTTTTGTTTTATCAAACCATCCCACAGGTTGCACTGCAACCTGTACCACCCGCCACACAAGCCGGCGGAAGCGGCAGCAGCAGCGGTAGCGGCCGCGCAAGCGCAAACAGTCCACATTCACAATCCTGAGCGTCTCAACGCCCCCTCCTGCCTGCCGCCCCGCCGCAGCATCAGTGCGCTGCGAGATCGCCGCGCTCGAGTCGCCTTGTGCGCCATGGTCCGCTCCACGGCGCCGCCGTCGGCGCCGGCGGCGGTGGCGGCGGCGGCCGTCGCCCTTGCGGCGCTCCTTCTCCTCGTGCTTCCACTTGTGGCTCGATCCTCGAGCGTGCAGCAGCGATGCAGTGAGTCAGAGTTCGCGCTTGTGAATTAGGGAAAGTGCTTGGCCGCCAGTTCCGGAGGCAGGGTAGGCAGGGTCTCTTTGGCAGGGTCACGCCTAGGAAATACTTACCTTGAGCGTGCAGCAGCGATGCAGTGAGTCGGGAGATCGCGCGTGTGAACAAGGGAAAGTGCTTGGCTGCCAGTTTGAAATGCAGGCTAGGTAGGGTCTCTTAGGCGTTCAACGCCTACGAAATATGAATACTTACCTTGAGCGTGCAGCAGCAATGCAGTGGCGTGAGTCAGAGGTTGCCTGTGTAAATAACGGTGCATCAGTGACAGAAAATAGCTTTGCCGCCAGTTGCAATGCATGCAAGTTGCATTCTACAATGGTGACGAGGACTGCGAGGGTGTGTGCGTGTGTGAGTGTTCAAATCAAAAGCAACGGATAGCAGGACTGCGAGCGTGCGTGCGTGCGTGCACGCGTGCGTGCATGCGTGCGTGCGTGCGTGCGTGCGTACGTGTGTGCGTGCGTGTGTGTGTGTGTGTGCTTTGGGGACATTGGCGGAGGGTTGGTGAGAAGGTTGGTGCGTGCTCGACCGATTGGGAAATGCCTAGACTGATTGGGAAATGCCTCAACTGACTGGGAAATGCCCCGACCGATTGGGAAACGCTTCATGAACTTTAGGTACGACGGGTGACAAACACTGCGGTCGTGAGTTGGCGGCATTTCCCATTGTGCCAGTCTTATAGGACTGCAATGTGTCCCCGGATGTAAGCCCCTTCAAACGAGTTCGCGACGTCGCCTACTTCACGTGTCCTACTCGACGCAGTTCGGGGACGGGTACGTGCGACACCTCCTCGTGGGTCCCACCTTACTACTCATGACTCGACGCTTCAATTCGGTCCTTCTGAAAAACATGTTGTAATGCGTTTTTGTTTGTTCGGCGTGGCCGACAACTTGACGGCCTTGAAAACGCTCTTTTGACGGTAGCAGTTGGTGGGCTAGCCGGCAGGACTACATACTCCGTGTCTTTGCGGAAGGCTAGTCGCGACTGAGTCACAAGTAATCCACTTGATTTTGAAAAAATACTTAAACATGCAGGTCGCCGTCGGGTCTTGATTGCCACGTCAGATCACTAGAAACAGTGGATGGATGGGGAGCCGTGGATAAGACATTGTGGGCTACTTTCTACTGAACGGCTGGATTTCCACAATCGTGACTCAGCCATAGACCGATGAGATGGTCACTATTGAACGGCTGGATTTCCACGATCGTGAATCAGCCATCGACCGAGTAGGATGGTCACCTTTAACATCTACCAAACTTCGCAAACCTCTCTTTTCAATCGTAAATTCTTCCTGGTTTACAATGCCGTATGAATGATTTTCTAAAAGTCCTCAAAAATGGAAAGGGATCAATACGATTGGCTGGTGCAAAGTCGCCGGTCATCCCGTGCGCTAAACGCTGTCAAACCGCTATCCGGCACGAAACAACTGCATTGGTTGAAAATGTCGTCGAAACGTGTCATGCCTACTTTTCTGACTGGCGTCTGTAGCCACTCGGTAGGCTTTCAATGCGCACCCATTCGAGCATGGATTACTCGCGGCTCGGAACTCATTTGAAGGGGCTTACCCGGATGTCTCCTCCCAATCCTCCCCCAAGGAGGATGGGAAGGAGATGGGTGACTTCACTCCCGTGGCGCTGTCGGAAAAGAATAGATCGACACGTTTCGGCAGGAAGGGGTTTGTTTTATGTTAGACGTCTTTCTATTGAAAAGATAAAGAGAGAGAGAGAGAGAGAGAGAGAGAGAGAGAGAGAGAGGGAGAG
>SZWC01009482.1:40298-42798 GCA_023375785.1 Penium margaritaceum
GGGGAGGGGGAGGGGGAGGGGGAGAGGGAGAGGGAGAGAGATTTGCTGAGAAATGGAGAGAAAGGGAAGGGCTTGCAGTGAGAGAGCGCTCCCACATTGGCAGCCTCAGGCGACTTGCGGATAGATCAGATCGCAGTTACGAGGAGGAGGCCGAGCTCTCTTCAGGCTCGCAAATGCAACCCAGAAAATCTCCCATCATTTGCTTTGTCCCCATCCCCATGAGTGGCTTGTCACTTGAGACAACTCATCACTCGAGACAACTCATCACTCGAGACGACTCATCACTCGTGATGACTCATCACTCGTGACGACTCATCACTCGTGACGACTCATCACTCGTGACGACTCATCACTCGTGACGACTCATCACTCGTGACGACTCATCATTTGCCACTCATGACGAGTCGCCACAAATTCGGTACTCGTGGTCATTACTGAGGACCACGTTCTGTAAGTCCCCCATGTCGATTTTCTGACTCTGCTGCACAGGCATGCGTGCGCGGTGGTGTTGTTTGCTCTCCGATTCTCTGATATTGCAGTCAGCAGCAAAGAGATCGAGTACAATATATATATATATATATACATATATATATATATATATATGTACATTTGATCTAAATAGTGTTGTTTGTTCTAAGAAGTGCCTTGCTGTTGTTTGTTCGCCAATTCTCCGATGTTGCAGCCAGCAGTGATGACAACGAGGACTGCCTGGGCGCGGCCGCCAGGCTGCAACTTCCCATCAGCGACGACCAAGTCTTCACATTCGGCCTGGTGCCAGGCGGTGGGGTGAGCCCCACCGATGATCCCTCGCAAGGAGGAGATGGAGGGGACTCGGGTCCTGAAGGAGATGCAGAAGAAGCAAGTGCTGGCAGAGAGGATGAAGAAGCAAATGTTGGAGGAGAGGAAGAAGAGGCAAATGCTGGAGTGGAGGAAGAAAAAGCAAATGTTGGAGGTGAGGAGGAAAACACACATGCAGGAGGAGATGGAGAAGGAACACATGATGGAGGAGAAGAAGAAGAACCTAGTTTGGGAAGGGAAGCAGGGCCTCAAACTGATGGAGACCAGGGGGAGGGAGAAGGGGAAGAGAATCCCCTGCCTGAGGGACCGGTTGAGACAATCGGAGCTCCTGTAGGGGAAGGGGAAGGAACAACACGCACAGGGGGAGCTACGGAGGAGGTGCCTGTTCCTGACATAGCGGGTGCTGGTAATGGTGGACCCATGCCCACGACTACGGCTGAGGCAGAGGAGTCCGAGAAAGGACCCATCAAAGTCAGCTAGAAGGACAAGTCGAAGAGGACGAAGATCGGCAAGGGAAAGAAGAAGAAGAAGGATGAGGAGGAGAAGGAGAAGAAGAACAAGAACAGCAGCAGCACCAGCAGTGGCAAGAAGAGCAAGAAGAAGAGCCCCAGCAAGGGCAAGAAGAAAGGGAAAGGGAAGAAGAAGGGTGGTGACAAAAAGAAGAAGGGGAAGAAGGCGGGCAGTAAGAAGAAGGCAGGCGGAAAGAAGCGCAGCAACAACGGGAAGAAGTCAAGGACGGTGGGTAGGAGGCTCTAGTCTGGGCACAAAAACACTGCCAGCTAACAGTGACGGCTGTTCACTCCTCTGATTACTTTATCCGTGATTTCCTTCTTCCCTATGAGGGACGGAAGCTTATTGAGCTGATGTAGAAAACTCACGAGGCTCCAAATGAAATTGGAGGAAGATACGAAGCAGCGGTGGGAAGAAGGCCAGGCCATTAGGTAGGTGGCTTTTGCCAGCCTCACAGTCACATGCTTTTGTGTCCGGTTCCCTGGCCATCAAGAGGTGTCATCCATCTTTTTTTTGTATCTTCCAGAATGCACGGAAAGATTCCCTTGGCTGTGAGAGGTGTCATCATGCAAGGCACAGAGTGCTCATGCAGCTGAGCTCCAATCTAGACTGGAGTGCAGAGCGGGAGTGCCAGTGAACCATTTGTATGCTACAAGTTATGGCTTGTTGTCCAAGGTCCGTGTGCAGTGACTTTGCATACAGAAATGTGATGTTTGGATCTACATGATGTGGACTTGTAAAAGGCCGACTGTTGTGCAAGTTTGGTGCTTCTCTGGAGCTAGTCCTAGGGCAGTGCGATCATGCAAAAATCCTTCATCATGACCCACAGAACTATGCAATGGCACGCAATGAGATCCATGCATTGCATCACTGCTGTTAAGCTGCTTTGCTCTTGCAAGTAGATGCATGGAAACGTTGTGCTGGTGATGCAAGGTATGGACTTGTTGAATTTCCGAGAAACATCACACGATGTCATTCGATGTCACAGCAGGTTGTACCATGCTGTGCCATGCTGTGCCATGCTGTGCTAAACCATGTCATGGGGAGGGACAGGACACCAATGCCAGATGGATGAAGAAGCAGCTCATTGCAGACATAATGTACAACATAACAATGTTCATGTGGATTGCACATGACTGATCGTTTTAGTTTGTGGGCTTGGAGCAAGGCAACAGTCATGCTCATCTTTAAG
>SZWC01009482.1:47798-53193 GCA_023375785.1 Penium margaritaceum
CTGAAAAGCACACAACGTAAACACCTGGCGTGGCGCAGGACGGGTGACGCATGCGGCAGTGTCAGTTTGTCCTAAAACAGGACTATTTTGGCCGTAACTAAGGGCACAGTCATCCAATTG
This sequence comes from Penium margaritaceum, assembly GCA_023375785.1. Lineage (NCBI taxonomy): Eukaryota > Viridiplantae > Streptophyta > Zygnematophyceae > Desmidiales > Peniaceae > Penium > Penium margaritaceum. Next base: position 47,919 of record SZWC01009482.1, read on the forward strand.
CTGAACCGTCTGAACCTACAGATATCAAGTCTGAAGTCATTTGCAATGACTGTACACATGCATGGGTGCGGCAATGACTGGTGGATGCAGAATGCAAAGCTTGCAAGCATTCTACCAAGAAAACCATAAAGACTGCAGAAACCCTTCAAAGTGTCCTAGCCTGCTCTTGGGACAACGTGGCAGTTGTTTGACAGCTTCTGGTGGGTGGAGCGGCCACCCAACGGTGTTTCGGAACCAGCTAGGTCTGCATCAGGGACCTAAATGAGCATGGACACGTTCAAGTGGTCGTTGGAAGCTATAGAAAGAGACAGGAATGGCTCACATCACAACACTCCCCGATGACCTGATGATACTCATGTCCATATGGGTGCACAACTGACACAAATGCGTAAAGAGATGCTCAGCATTCCATTCACACACAAAACCCACTCTCAATCGTCCTCAGGCAAGAGGAGAAGCCCGACGAGATGAATGACTACCAAGAACTTTCCTCGCGCAAAAGCTTTGGTCATGAAGTCAGCCCGTTGCAGGTCCGTGGTCACCGAGATAACGGTGATCGCTTGTCGCTCGACCAAATCATGCACACAGTGATGCTAAAGAGCAATTTGCTTAGTGTGTATGTGAAACACACCAGATTTTTCTGCTAAGGCAAGAGCACAGTGGTTTTCACAGCGTGGAACAATGCAAGACACAAACTGATGCGGAATAGGCGCTTCGGCCCCACCGCCTCAGCAGCCTTAGCCCCTAGTACAATATACACGGCGAAATGAGCTACGTGTAATGTAGTCCTACGTGTTGCTGTGCCACGGCACAGCAATACCACCCAACAGGAACACATAGCCCATCAAACGGCATCCTTAAGGGCTCGGAGCCCAGTCTCTGTACGTGTTGCCGTTGACCGGCATGGAACACTTCCGACGAGTCTGAAGTACGGTGTGGAAAGTACGTTTCATACCACTCACAAAGCCACATGAAGGGCTCTTGCCCGAGGTCACTGCGAGAACAGTGCTAAGAGGTTCATAGTGAAGGCGATGTAGTCGTGTGGTTGTGGCCAAGTACATCAGAGAGCCTACGAGGCACAAGAATAAGGTCACATCCACTGTCTCTCCAAGCTATATTGGAATGTCCTTCTTTACGACATCCTGCCTGTCAGGTGCAATGGGAATGGAGGCTTTCCGAATTCCACCAACGAGATCAACGAAATGCTCTTCCACAATGCAGACATAACGTGCCTGATGGAGCAAGAGTGTTCGTCGCGGACGGTCACGCATGATCTCCATACTGAGGGTAAAAGCTGTAAGACCAAGGTCCTTCATTGTGTAGGTAGCCTGGAGGACAATCTTGGCCTCCATCACGGTCTCCATTGAAGGAGACGCAATGACGAGGTTGCCTACGCAGACCAAGATGGCGATGAAGCTCTTCACTGTCTGTCGAAGAAAAGGGAGGTGTACAGTAATGCAGGCGTCATTTTGCACGTAACCGACACGTGTCTGTGTGCCGGTGATTTCCTCACTCGAGCACCATGGTGACCGCTTCAGGCTGCTGTAGGTCTTTCACAAGTTTGGACCTTGTCACCTCGAAGCCGAGTGGCTGGACCATGTACATCTCCTCCTGCTGGGGATCTCCTCTTTTGTTGTTCACATGCATCCGGTGGAGCTCTTAGTCATGTTGAGCGACAACCCCGAATAAGGCGCGAGTGGTGGCCATGTGACTAATGGATACAAAGGTGTAAGTGAGATCCACACCCGCCACTTGTGAGAACTCGTTGGGCTCAACCACATATGACTTGTGACGAGGTCCTAACCAAATTTTAACAAACAAAACCACTCCTTCATAAGGATGTCCACCCGCTCGCTTATTACCTCATATTGCCCCCCCTCAAACCCCCATACCTTCTGAAACTTTACTCATAAAATTTTAGACCTCTGTCCTATAAGTCATCAAACAAAGCGAATTGGAATAAAAAGTACCCTCACTACACCTTTCATTCGCCCTCCACTCGCAGATATTGTTACCTTCTTGTTGGGCTTTGGATGAGGAACACAGTGACCACAATCCCCTTTTTCTCCACACCGGTAGCTCACCGCACCTGTTTTATGAATTTGGATCAATGGAGGCTTTGTCGTTCTTGTCGACAACCCGAGACCATCAAACACAACTTCCTGTCTTCGATTCGGTCTTACTAATTCTCATCATTGTATTCATTACAAGACCTTCCCAGACGCCCTTTCATAATGGATTAGTATTCATATTGGAACCCTTGTACCGATGCCCTTTAATGTCACGTGGTCCGTTTTTTGCTCCTTGCCTTTTCATCTGATGCGAGAAGAACGATGGGCACACTCTTCCATTCCTAAGTATTTAAACTTCCAATAACCTTCTCATTGGAGCGCAAAAGAACATTTGGCTTGATTCCTCTATTGCGTTGGCCAAGAATGAGAAAAATATCTAAATCTTTCTTTCTTTTGTTCTCCATTCTTTGAGCCTGATTTTGCCCATCTTGTTGGCCATTGAAAATTTCTCATGAATGAGCTTTAGTCTGACCTTTGATATTATTCAGCCCTAATGATTTGGAAAACCAGCGAAATATCTATTCCTTTCCATCTGAATGCCGTCCTTTAGGTGTTGGGATTAATCTCTGGGATTGACGTGGTGCTTCTTCTCAGCCGGTCACAACCTGAGACAGAACAATTTCTTTTTGCGATCCCTAGTTCGAATCCTTGAAGGCGCACTTTGATGATGACAAGTTGTGTCGGTGGAAAATAGAGGCGTACAAGTACTGCAAACTTATATGCGAAAGGCTCTTCGAATTTGTCTGGTCATGAATTCGCTGACGTGTGGTGTGGTTTCAAAAATGGTTTGTCGTTTCTTTGTTTCACTTGTTCACTTGATGTTTCGAATGTTCTGCAAACTGTCCGATAACTTTCTGTTGAAACTGTTGAAAACACCAATTGTCAACTGGTCAAAGCGTGAATGAATGGTGAAAGTTTTGTTTCAAATTACGTTCTGTCATCAACAATTTTCGCTCTTTGACGAACCGACACTGGCTTTGAGTAAAGTTCAAGCCAAATCTGTCTGCACAATGTTGCTCGTCGGCGGTTACTCTTGCTATCCATTACGATCCATGAAAGGGGCTTGTGCAAATCGACGGTCCTCGGGCGCACAACTGCCATCCAACAGCCCCTTCTACGATTCCACGATGAATTCTATGCGCAAGGCAAAGCTTTCAAACCCATCGTAGTTTTTGGTTTGATGCTCTGATTCCGATGAAACACTGATTCCGAATTCGCGGTAGCAAGTGCGCCTCGTGCCGCAGCGCCCCAAAGCCGCCTATTCACCGACCAAACTGGGTACCGTGCCGCGGGTCGCTTCTCCACCGCGGGCCGATCCAATCGCGGTGATGCGCTATGACCAATCAGACTCCGAATTTCCCGGGGCGTGGCGCGACTCGAGTCCTCCCGACGCCATTTCCCAATGGTGTCTTTCCCGGGCCCCCCCCCNCAAAGCCGCCTATTCACCGACCAAACTGGGTACCGTGCCGCGGGTCGCTTCTCCACCGCGGGCCGATCCAATCGCGGTGATGCGCTATGACCAATCAGACTCCGAATTTCCCGGGGCGTGGCGCGACTCGAGTCCTCCCGACGCCATTTCCCAATGGTGTCTTTCCCGGGCCCCCCCCCCTCGCCCCCTCCCCTGGCCGCCTCTCTCCCTGACCTCCTCACTCCCCAAAGTGGCTGAAACCGTCAGAGGGATGGGGCGGCGATTGTCTCTGCTCAACACGCTGGCAGCGAGACGCTGGCCTGACCAGCGCGCTTCTTCCGCCCAATCTCGGCGAACCGCACTGCGACTGCAAGCGGCCAGAAAAAGGTTTTTTGAAGCTACTTATGCCGAACGCAGTCCAGCGGCCAAAGCAGCTGTGCGTCTGTTTTCTCAACGGACGCCACCGCCACCGGCCGGCACAGCTGGAGAGTTTAGAACGCTTGAGCTGTTCTTGCCGAGAACAGGAGCAGCAGCTTAACAACAGCTCATCTGGCTCGCAGGATCCACAAAATCCCACCGTTCAAGCTGCTAACAGTGTCAGCAGCTCCAAGCCTTGTTAGCTACGCAAACTTGGAACTTCCAAGTTGGAAGAAGACGTGTCAAGCGGTTGCATTCCAGTTCCAACTCAAACCAATCCACGAGGACCTGTTACATCCCCTTAGCTACCTGATATCCCCTACCACACGAAGCCGCGGCCGCAGGGCAAACATGGCGCCCTCACCATCGACCTTTCGCGCACGGAAGCAGGAGCAGCAGCAGCAGCTGCCCGCTCTACTTGTGGCCATCACGTGCAGCGTCTTCCTCATCGGCGAGTCGCACGCCAAGCTGGTGGCCAGGCCCCTCCCGCTCCCCGTCCGCAACGATACTGACTCCAATGAACCTCCGGTGCGTTTCCTAGAAGCATCCTCGGACGCGACTGTGCAAACGGCAATCGTTGACTGCAACTTTGTCAAGTGGACAGATTTGTTACCACGAACCTTCGCCCAGGGCCATGAACAACATGGTCACTAAGGAATGGCAAATGGTCACCATGCAGCTGGTTGATTTCTCAAGCCTGTTTTGCCAGCGCTTATGGTGGTTGGTGTGGTTGACACGCTTCTCGTTTGCTATTGAGACACTGGCGACGCCAGTGTGTCATCTTCACGTGAGAGGGCAAGGGAGCGAGAATTGATGGGAGGGTTTCCCTCCTTTCGTAATTTCTCCTTCCCTGAAATCCAGCAGCTGAGAACCTTGGCGAAACAGTATCTTTTCATCCCATCCCAGCGGTGCCTTGGACAACAGCCCATGGCATGAATGGAATGAGCAGATGCATTCGAGGAACGTTTGCCAGCTAACACTCAATCCCCCTCTCCCCCCTCCACCCCATCCCCTCCCCTCCGTCCTGCCCCACCCCTTCAGAATGGGCCATGTCGTGTGTGATGTGCTTTCGTTGGCATGGCAGTGTCTCAAGTGTGACGACGGAGCGCAGTGCGTGTCGGAGTACTCTCAGTGCGACGGAAACAAAGACTGTGCGGACGGAGCCGACGAATCCCTAGAGCTGTGTGGCTCTTCGTTTGACTGCTCTGCCACGGGCCGGGTAAGTTTGAGTTCTGCAGAAACCTTCAGGGTCAACTGGAGAGTTCTGGGGAGCAACCTGCACTGTTGTGCAGCCCTAGCCTCATCTACTCAGGAAATTTCTGCTTAGCGTTCCTTCTCTTGTTTCCTCCACTGGCTCCTCCTCCACTTCATCCTCCTC